>QEWY01003969.1:302767-421291 GCA_006503575.1 Baylisascaris schroederi
CAAAAAAAAAAAGTTTTTTTTTTTTGCAGTATTCTTCCTATAAAGTTATTTTTTAGATGTTACGAATCGATTGCGTCCTGTTTGGTGAGAAGAAGAATATAAGGACTTTCCTTTTTTTGTTTTTTTTGTGCGTGTATTTGTCGATGTTAGGACGTCTGTGAACACTTTTCCGCGTCTATCTTATCTCACATCAGATCTCGTTATTGCATATGAACATACGCTTTAGATGCTTTCTTTTTTATGATATTGTCCTTGCAAGAAGTATTCTTTCGTTTTTCCTTCCGTTCGTTAATTCAATTCACCGTTCTTTTGTTCTGCATTACTTTGCGTCGATAGAAATCCCTTTTTTTTTTTTTTTTTTTGAGGAAACATCCTTTCTGCAATCTCTACCATATCTCATTGTTAGGCAATTAAGATTTGTTAGTTTTTTTAGTGTTGAAAGTTTAATAAATCTCCGTCGAATAACTTCAATTCTGCTATCATTCACTTTATTCTCAGAGGGATTTTATTCGTATGAACTCGTTTCGATGTTTTACCTTCATTTGCATAAACTATTTCTTTTTTTCTAAATGCAAATGTTAATTCGATCTCGTTTTTTTAATCTTACGAAAACTTTTAAGATATTTTTGCATATTAATAATAACAGCATTGAAGCTGAGAATGGCGTTTGGTGTTCGGATGATGCGATCACAACTCTTAGCTATATTCGTGATGCTTCAAATGGTGAATGCCGATGTTATCGATGATATTAAGGAGATCAGGATCTTCGAATTGAAGTGAATTTTCTTTTTTAAATTTCTATTATTTTATTCATAAACGTTCAAAATTTTTCCCCTTTCTTTTATTATTAATCTATTTCTTTTTGATGGATTATTTCAGCATAGTTTCTTTCTCAATTCTTTCTTATTTTCAGCGTCATTTCCGGTCATTTCTTTGTTTTTAGTTCCATTTCGTTGCTTTCAATTCCGTTTCCTTGTCTTTAATTCCATTTTCCTGCCTTCAGTTCCATTTCTAAATCTATTATCTGTCCCACTTTGTTGTTATTAACTTTTCGAATAAAAAAGTCTGATTCTATTTTAAAAATTGCTTCAGATCTATATGACGACAATTCTTCTTGATTCCTCATCCCTTGTATAAATTCTCTTTTTAATGAAACTAGTTTGAAAGTAAAGACTGTAGCTTCTGCCTGATTTCTTACCTTTCTTCGCAATATTGTTTCCCCTTTCTTTTCGTCCTCTCTCTAAGCAAAGAAGATTGATATGATGGCATTAAGTCCTGCAAATGGAGGTGTCGTTCGTTCTTGTGGTACGGATAATTGCTTTGATAGTATAACTAAAGATTATCATGTGAAATTAACTCTTGTGCATGTAGAGTGACAGAAGAGTGATATTCTTTCGAAATTAAATAGTACAAGTCGATTGTATTCGATTGATGTTGTATAGCAGGTTATCACCATGATAGTGTGAGTTTGCCCTCTCTCTTAAGACACTTCCGATTGACGTCTATGTTGATTCGATTAGGTGTGAATACTTTGCACGGCGAAATTTCACACCCAACTCGTCGATATTGCTCTATGTTTAAATAGCACTTTTTGAAACGAATCTATATTTTTATGTCGAAGAGCAACATATAAAGGTGGTGAAGGTGGGAGGTGGATGCTAGTGAAGGGAAGGGGGGGAGGGAATGGAATTGTGAAAAAATCTCGATTATTTCTAATTCCCCTCGAAATCATAAAACGGCTGAAGTTCTTTCGTTGTCAGATGCGTGTACTGAAGCGCCCGTTAGAGCGTCATAAAATAATATGATGTTTGGCTATAAAGGCGAGCGAATTGCGCATATTTTTTTGGTACTTGTCCTGTTTTGAATTTTATAAAGATGGTGAATGAGTTTTTCTGCGATTTTTTTTTAAAAGAAAGATATGAGCATGGTCATTGCTAAACTCACTTCAAATGTCATGTACGTTTCATTGTACCGCTTATTGAGGCTAATTTGCTTGAAGAAATATAGGGAATCTCGATTACCTAATTTGTGGGTCCATCAGCTGAACATCTGAAGGTTGAAGAAGTGCTTATACAGTGGAATTTCTTAGATTCTTTTGTTGAATTTTTGCAGACGATTCCATCTATCTTAAACTGGGGTAGGAGGTGGATTGCCGCCACAATGAAGCAGCAGCGTTTTTTTTCCTAATAGAACCAATTTCGAACCTCATTTCTTGCATTCTTGCCTCTCTCTCCACTTAATCGTTTCGTTATCCTCCTTGTCCCTCTACAAGGCTTTTGCCTTTTGGAGAAGGTTGTTTTATATGTGACTTTTGATCGGATAAGCTAAGATGTTTGTTTTAAAAAAATTACAGCAAAATTTCAAAGCAAATAAATTTTCAATAAGGCGGTCTTCAAATATTCACTTTACTGTCTCTTCTCTCTTATTGTCGGTGCCATCACATTCATTGCTCGGTGCGACTATCAAATTCAAACGCCGATTGCGTATTCTTTCACACTTACCACTTTTTTAAATAAAATAAAAAAGAATTTTTATTGCGTTCTAATTCACCGATCTTTGAGGAAATGCCCATTAGAACTGCTGATATCTTCGATCGATTTATTAGGTAAGCGGTCAATATCGATGTTGATGTGGATATCTACAAAATTATATAACACACCAGTATAATGTGTATTTTGTGGTTATATTACCCACATATGCTTATGAACATAGTGATACCTGAAAATCAGATATGTATAAATAAATGTCAGTGGAAATAAACCAAAGGAAGCATGCTATGAAATTTTTGACACATTCATATTTGAGAGCTTAAGAGGTAATATCAACGCAGGTGCATTCATATACCTGTGCAAATATCCCGGTTTTTCAGTTTCAGCGAGTATTGTTGGGAAACTCGAGTGTACACTCTGAAATGAGTTAATATTTCATTATCGGTGAATTTTTATATTTCTTTCTTCGTTTTTTTCTTCTCAAAATAACCGCAACAAACTTAATTGCATCCAGTCCTCACGTAATGATACAATTTAAAATCAGGTAGGTTTTTTCTGGAAGGAAATCCGCCTTCTTGGTAGATCATCCCGACTAATTTGGATTATTGTTTTTTTAGGAAGAGCTCATTGGCATGCCCGATTATAGTCGTTGGAGAGCAGTGTCCTGAAGAAACTCCACTCTACTACTTCAAATGCTGTGGTGATCTGAATGGATCGTGCTGCTTCAGGTTACAGGTATGTAAATGTTTTTCTTAAAAAGGTTCCATTCTTACGAGTTATGACGAAGATTTTATGCTGCAAAAATAGTGCTAAGAATCGCGCCTTTTTTCTGATGCAAAAGCATATTCTATATTGCACCTTCATATCCGTCCGCCTTCTCAGAATCACGAAGTTCCCTCTCGTTTTCGAGTGCGGATTTTATTTATTTATTTAGTTAATTAATTAATCAATTTATTTATTCATTTACTTATTTATTTATTTGTTTATTTGATGAAATAACCCTCAAGAACAAAACCACTGCACTATAACCCTCCTGAAGTAAAGCTCATCCCTTTGCATTTCATTCCGTCTATTCATAAATTGTACCACTGTAGGCAGGATTTAAGACCTCGAAAATTCAGGCAAATTCTCGAACTTTCATGTGATCTTATTCGAGGTTTGTTTCTTGTGCCCCATGGCCTTCAAGTGCAATTGCAAAAACAGTGGAATAGTCTGCTAGCTCTGAATGCATCAGTTTTTTTAGGTGTTTTCTTAGATGTGTTTGTTGGTGGTGTTGTTTATTTCGCTAATAGGAAAGTAGTAAAGCTGTTTGTGATGTGGTGACTGCTTAGGTTAACGCATGATTTAACATTCGATTTTTCCTCATACGTCCTGTCCTATGCATCGCTTCATCGAGGGGTATGGTGCATTTTTAGTTATGGTGTTCGATGTATCTCTAGGTAATAAAAGTCTCCGATCGGTAATAAGAATGGCCAGTTGTATAAAGAAAGGTTGTCGACTCTCCATAATATCTGATTGCTTATTGCCCTACTCTTTAATTTTTGGTGATTTAATGCATTAAACGGACCATATGAATTTCTCCATTTTTCCTTGCTTCATTGCGCAGTAAACGACCTTAAATTACTAGCTTTTGTGTATTATGATTATTATTGATTATTGATATTATGATTTCTATATTAATATTCCATTTATAAAAACTTTCATTAATCTGAGAATCGAACCATTAACTATGAAACTATAGATTGGACGCTATTTTTGACACAGTTAGCTGATTGGTGTCACACCGTAATTCTGTTACAGTACGTCAATTGACACGTGTCGTACTGTAGCAGGTTTATGAATCACGATAGTCACTTCTCCGAAAGAAAGAAAGAAAGAAGAAAGATTTGTAATAATATTTGAAAGATATTAGTGAATGTTTTCAATTTTTGATGTAAACCACATCGTTGAATGAAGGACTTTTATTGATGAATCATAGCGATTGGTTTTTACGGCGTTTCACATCGATGTGAATTTGCAATGATATGCCACTTTGGTGAATGAATGTCGTTTATTTCTTCACCTTATTTCCGCTTTTGTAAATTGTTTCTTCGATGAGATGTTCGATTCAACACTTTGCTAATGAATTATTTTTCAATTTTGTTTGGTACCATTAAACGAAGAAATTTACCAACAACGCCCTTTTCCATATTCGTCTCCCCGACGTTTGTAGAAATTTCCGGTTTTTTTCCACTGAATTTTTTCTTGCGTTATATTTGTAAAAGACGGTATAAGGTTATCAAGCGATGAAACATGAAGAATAATTGCAACAATAATGGGAGATTGTTAGGAAGGTGGTACTATGTTATCCTCATATTTTCTGTTATTTATTCTAAATAAATCTTCTTCTTTGTGTTTCCATCAATGCAATTAAAGTCTATTCAAGTGGAATTCATTTTTTGAAAAGTTCCATATCTAAGTTATTCCTCAAAAATTTTTCAATTTATGACTGCGGGTGCAGAATTTTATTTCGCAACGATTCATTCAGTGGTCTTTGCAGAGATGAATTGTCTAAATCTGCATCTGTGCTGTGAGTTAACATTGAGTTATTTCAGGAGTGGGTAGTGGTACTACTGGTTATTATGGGAGTATTGATTGCGATCAGCTTTGTGGTCAACTTTATCCGGTGCCTATTCTGTTATGGGCGTTGATCGATCAGATCGGATCGAATCGGTGATCCTATTCTTCCGAATAATTCGTCGTTTTTCAGAGCTCTTGATGTTACCACTTGAGCGAACTAGACCATTTGTTACACTTCGTATCGTTGATTAATTGAAGTGCAAATAGGAAGAGGAGGAAGTGTCAGTTGGTGAGGTATATCTCAGATCTTCTAGAAATTTGCTAATCCTAAGCAGTGAGTTTAAGGGATGGTAATTATTTAGATAACAATGATACACAATGAAAACAGATTCGCTTTTAGAGTTTGAACAACGTTGGTACAGATCCCGCCAAAAATTTTATATTTTTGCAATTTTTCGATTTTTTTTTTCAATTCGCCATTCCGCTGCTCTTTCGAAATAAATACACTGACCTTTGTGTTTGAAGGTTGTTGCATATCATCTATGAGATGGGCAAGTTGGATATTTATTTCACTGTCCAGTGCGCATTTGTTTTTTTTATTTTTTTTTTCAATTCGCCATTCCGCTGCTCTTTCGAAATAAATACACTGACCTTTGTGTTTGAAGGTTGTTGCATATCATCTATGAGATGGGCAAGTTGGATATTTATTTCACTGTCCAGTGCGCATTTGTTTTTTTTTATTCGATTGATTAATGTCTTTTATCACTCATATCAGAATTACTAGTTCATCGCATATTCTTTAGGCTATAATATCCAGAAAATCGAAGTCTAGGGATCATTTTCTTTCTTTGGTCCTACAGGAATAAATCATTGATCTTGCCGGAAGTGTGGGTTTTTTTTTAAGAGGACGGACTGTTATCTTGCGAAGGAGTGATGAAGTCTGAACTTGCTAGGGCTTCTTAGCGCTGTATGAAATGCAGAGGCAAGCAAGCATATTTTTTACGCGTTAGAATTTACTCATCAAAACTATTGGTGCCTTTTCATGTAGTTTGCCTGTGTTGTTTACGACGCTACGAGTTCCATTTAATTGTTGATGTTTGCGTTTTTCATTCAAATTTATGTATGTACAATTTTATGTATAATCCCAATTATGTATATTTAAATTCCACTCATTTAATTATTTACATTTTATGATGCATAATTATTCGTGAAAATTGTAAATCTCGTTTTATAGAAAGGTGCTTTTTTTGTGCTGAATAATGACCCATCACGTACCGCAAATTTTCTTTGACGAACACCGTTATATTTGCATATAGGAGATTTGTATAGTATGAAACAGCACAATTTGAAATATATAAGCAATCTTGGAAGAGGAGGAATAATGTTTTTGGTGAATAAAAGAACTAAGATAATCCTTATCTAGTAGAAGCGATCTTCGATTCCATCATCATACCTTAGATATGAAATCGATACAATTCTTTGATCGATTGCATTAGAGAGCGATTATGATATATGAAAAACATTGCACTGAAATATTTGAAGAACAACCTACATTGCATTGATGTTTGTGTGCATCGTGTATCATACCGTGCAGAGATTGCAGCTCGCATATATTTCAATTTATGTCGTAATTGCAATTCGCCGCATAAATAAGCTCATAATTTTAAGTTGTCCATTTGATTAGGTTGGTTGCATTAATTTGTAGTGCTAAGTTGATGGGGTATTAATGCATGAATATTGATGCAGACCAATTGTAGGATTTAGATTCGACGCGTTGCTAAGCACTCAGTTGTTAAAATCTGTGCACGAAATAAACCATTCAAATATGCTAATATATAAAGAACATGCTAATATTATCAACGGAGTAGTAATATTTGGTATTATTATATGAAATTATGTAATCGAAACTAATATTTGGCATTTATCTATCGTGCTGTTCAATTAAATCTCATTTGAATATAAGACGGATGTAGAAATTGAAATTCAAACTTTGCAGAAATTTAAATTTTGATATAAATTGCGAGGAAAAGCTTGATAATTACTTCATCGCTTGCATATACATTTATATTTGCAGCAGTGTGGATGGCACTGTGAAATGTTTTGTCATCATCCACCTTAATATTTCGGTCGAATATCCTTTATTTAATCCATCAAAGCAATTGGAAAGCGATATATTCAATGAGGATCTCGAATTCTTAGTGGATGGGTCCCCTATTCAGTGTTTCAAATACTCTGCAAAATTTCAGGTTAATAGAGCAATAATTTGCAATATCATCGCAAGAAAGCTTCTTTTAAAATGCCTTTAAAACTAGTAGTTTCCACGTTGTCGGAAGAGAGCGAACTTCTAAGCGATAGCTAAATGATTAGATCAACGAATAAAATATTCATCTTTTTTGCCTTATTTTTGAAACTAAATAATATGAACTTTGACATTTTAAAAAGTGTAATGTTTTTAACAAATTCTTCAACACCTCTGACTGCACTAAGTTAGATACTGCTCGTTAACAAAAAGGGCAGCGTGGACGCATGAGAGTCATAAAAGCTGCACTCTGCCGTCGTATTTGGGGGTTTTCTCAAAGAAAGCTGCAAAACTCATTTTTGCTAGGTTATTACTGATTTGTGGGTGGCGGTTGTTTGGTCAATGCTGACCACCACCTAACTAGACGATTGCCTTAGCAACGCGATCCAATGATTGGTCATTTCGATTGTCCGTCCTTCTAGCGATATATTTCGTGCCACTTGACTGCTCACTGCACTCGTTATCATCCACTGTGGCAACGTTTGTTGTCTGCAGACAGCTTCGAGCAGTTTGTTTCCGTTTATTTTCAGCTTCCACTCGAAATTCCCTCTTAAAAACGTATATCTATACCTGAAATTATATTTCATTTTTTTTAATCGTTTTATTTAAACATACGACATCACTCAGGATGCAATATCACCTCTGCATCCCAACAGATGAGACTGATCAACAATAAGATCAACACTACTTCCAGGCTGTCGGTTTTCTTTCTTCCAGCTACCATTCTATGGAAATATTCTACCTTTATTTGAATAAAAATTGACAAGTTGTAAATTCTATTATTGAATTTATTTCCATTAAAAGAATATATCAGAATTACTAAGAAATGAGTTTCTATTAAAATTTCCCTTTTTTCATCACTGCTAATATCATTATTGTCATTGAATCTCTTCAGTTGAATCATTGCAAATTGGTCGACTAAATTATTTATCACTTCAGGAATGGCATCGATACGTACATTATCCTATCCGTTTTTATTTGTAATAATCGTATGTTGTACAACTTTATGGATTTTGCATAGTTTATATTTTCTATTACGTTATGAGGATTCAACTGAAAAAACGATTCTTTTAAGGTATGCTTGAACGATCTATGCTGCTACACTTTCTTCTTGACAGTTGATCGCATAGCAGTATTAAGAGGGATCACATAAACGTTCACAAATAGCGTTCTTTATTTCTTAAAGTCTCTTGTTTCAGTGGCAAACATTCAAATATAGTGATAAATAATGATTATACTTTAATAAAGCTCAGGTAGTATAATATAATATAACACAGGTAGTAAAGACAGTAAAAAAAAATTATAATACAATGGCAGAGAGACCTAATTTATAAGAACTTTCTCTAGGGCGAAAATGAAGCTTAAAGCACTGCTTCTGTTAAAACCATCTTCTCATTCAAGTCTATATATTTACCAATATATCCTCATTAAGGAAACCATCAAAGCAGTTGAGTTTTCCTGCGTTGATTATATGCAATAGGATGCCGTTTTCTCAAGAAGGTCTTCGCAAAATTCCTTTACTCTATCAAGACTACATTATCAGGTAAAACCCTTATTCAATCTTCTACTAACTGTTCCGTCTGAATGGCTGTATAATAACTGTATTCTATCGTCCTCCACCTTCCCACATCCTTCATTTGGTTCATTCTATCTGCTCCCTTTAATATTCACTTCTATTCTATTGTTTCTGTTTCTTAACCATTTTTCTCAGCTATCTGAAAAGCCTCCTGACTTAAACACATTATACAGCTTATTTTCAGTTTCTCATAGTGGCCACATACTAAAGCTTAGAAAATCCTGCATAAACATAGTGCACTACAATAAATGTTGAAATGTAAAACCCATGTTAAAAAGTTGTTGATTAAAACTTGAGACATCCTTATTACCCCTTACTTCACTATTGCACTTATTCAAGATATCTCGTCAAGTTGGTGAATTAGCTCTCACTCAATTTCTTGCTCCTGAGGACATGCCCTGAGGCAATTTCACAGGAATTCTTCTCAGAACTCAGTACATACCTTCTATAAGAACAAATGTGATCAAATCGTATGTTTAGATACCTGCATGAATGGGTGGATCCTTCACTTCGGCTTGCCGCCGACTATACACCTTTAAGCACCGAGCAACAGATTCACGCACAACAACTTATCGCACAGTCAATGCCACAATCCACGCGTGCCAGCACTCTGTCGGATGCATTCATCCAGTGCCAGAATGTCATCAATAGCTGTCGCTTCCAGGTTTCATAAATGATTTCAATTATGACTGTAAGGATGTAATTTTTATGACGTTGTACCTAGTACTTTTCGGTTGCGTCTTTAATTGTAGGAAATGTTACCTGTACAGAACTTCCTGAAGCATTTATATACTTGAATGGTGATCTGTCCGAATTTTATAGGCTTCCATAAGAGAACGTTCTATTGTTTACATTTTTCAAAAAACAAAAACTTATAGGAGATTATTATTTACTACTATTACTGTTATTGTAAGCTACCTACACCTTTCTCAAACACTTTTTGATGTTGACATAAGCCGATTAAATGCAAAAGATTTAGCATATCTTTATGCTGCACAAAGATGCTTCTTCAAATGCTAGGCAAGCTTTTGTTGCTTCAGGGACGAACAATGACCGCAGCTGAGTGTTGTCGATCTGTGCGGATGAATATTCCAACGGTCAACGGAATATGTTGGAGCTTCAAGGATAAGACCCTTACTGTCAATAATACTGCATTGAACAATGATTTCCAAATTACATTTCAGGTGTGCCTTTAAGCAATCTAACAACCACCAACACTGAATAGTGCCACATTTCCCGCAAAGGTGCCATTCCTAAAAAAACAGTAGACCCTAAAAGCAAACCAGTAAAATTCCATTTTCTAATTTCCATCTAACCTAATATTACTAACATTCACGCACAACCCTGATACTCAAGAATATCTTCGTCTCATTTTACTTCCTTTCAAGTTACTGAATAAGTCATTAATTGAATAAGTTGTTGGAATCTCTTATAGAAGAGTTCCTATTGACTCTATCAATTAAATAATTATTCTTCCAACGACGTACATCAAGGCTGAGCCATGATGCACTTTCTTAAATCAAGCAACTGAATCAGCAGGTAGCAGCTGGCGATTCCCTATTCATCGCCACATTGTGCGTTGGCCGGAAATCGAACCCGGTGGCAACCGGGATCTGAATGCGTGGGAGTTCTGTTCAGTTGGGCCTCCCGACGATGCAAAGTGTTGCCCAACGATAATTCGAGTTGTCTGTTCTTGCCTTATATAGCCATCCCCATGAATGGTCTTCTCCGTTTCATGAATGGGGCGTCGTTGTGAATGGAGAATCTCTTTTTTCTTCCTTATATGAATGAGGATTCGCTTGAATGGAGGAGTCGTTGCGATGAATATGGAATCGCCAGCTGCTACCTGCTGATTCAGCTGCTTGATTTAAGAAAGGGCATCATGGCTCAGCCTTGATGCACCTCGTTGAAAGAATAATTGTTTAATTGATAGAGTGAATTGGAACTCTTCTATGAGAGGTTCCAATATAAGTGCTTTCCTATTGTAGATAGAGGATTGCACATGTACGTTTGATGTAAAAAATAGTTGTGAAGTAGAGTTCTTGATTAATGCGTGAAAGATCGAATATCGAACAATATCAATAACGAAGTTTTATCGGTGGTTCACATCTAATTTCATACACAAATATTTTGGATAATGGGAAAATTTTACTAAATAACTTGCGCCCAAAATAAATACTTTAAGGAATGTATTATGGCGGCAATAGTTTAATGTACTTCTATTAAGTCTACCCGACTGTCGCACTAATAAACTTTTCAGTTTATACGTGATCAATCAATAAAACTGGAACTATGGGATCAATTACTATAGAGATAGAGTTCAACTCACCTGAGATAATTTGTGCACCACTAACTCTAAGCAGGTTGTAGATTCCTCGTGATTCGTATTACACGAGCATTCCTAGCACTTATCCAGGAATTGATGTATATTTGGTGGACAGTATCGAAGATCAATGGAAATTAGCTACTGGACTATCAAACCCATTAAGACTCATCGATAAGAAGGGTGTTCGCTTTCGTTTTCACAAAGAAGTTATTATTCCTATCTTCGATTCTCTCTAATTTATTCCTTTCAGGATGTACTAATAATATGTTAAACTTTATATAATAGCAAGTCTAGAGAAATCCGACGCCAACAAATTTCTTCAAGCAAAAAACATCGGAAACGAATTTTCGGCAGACCTGTGAATGTTCGAATGGTATTGCTGTTGATGGTAACAGTACGGCAATAAAAATAATAAATAATTGTAAAATTTCAAAAAGTATCGAAATTGTTGACACAATCTAAGCTTCTGCAATTCGTTGAAACGAAACCACCGCTTATGGGAATCTTCTTTAAAGATCAATTTTCAAACGCAAATGCTCATATAATACGACTGAGTCCTTGCATTGTGCGACCCGGTCGGTCATTAAATCTATGCATATTTTTGGTTTTATTCAAATGTCGATACCCTCAAGAATTGCTGGATGAACTTGAAAGTTATATCCTATGGTGTTAAGTGTACCCATCAAATTTCATAAATCAAGTTTCTTACATAAACATACACACACAAACACACATCTATGCACACGCACACATACGTACACATCTAATATCCTTTGCTAACATTAACTTAAAAAAGCGCATAATTAGAATGAATGGCGTTAAAGGAGAGCGTAATGATGTTAAAATTGATTTTTTGAGCGCTTTTATCGTGAATCAGTGCAGAATCATAGGAAATGACTAGACATGAACTTTTCCATTCAGCTGATCTGACCTGACTCATTTCACAACCTGCCTACAAGAAAGATAGGAATATATGGAATATTGGCTACTTGTTTCAATTCATTCCACCTCCGATGAAAACCTTTTGAAAAAATTTTGCTTTTCTACGATTCTACAGACGTAAAATGCAAATCCAACCGATCTGCTATGCACATGCAGTTTTGAAATTGATTGGTGAACATCAGTTATGGTAAAGCAAGTCCACTAGCAGTGTCTATTCTATAAGCCAAAGATTCGCGACTTAGATTCTTTGGCTTCCAGGATGAGATTACCCGACAAATACGAAGACACATAGACACACCGACAAACCTTATAATATTATGCTTATCCACAGCAAGTTTACAGGGTGTTAGGATGCGATTGCTTGCTAATTGAAATGTTGCTCCACATTTTAGATGTTCCATATTTTGTACTGAATTAATATATATTTCACTGTGATCACATGAATAGCAGTAGGCTACCTATTCAGGTGAGTACTGACCTCCGCAGAAGTGCTTGTGGTACAACATCGAGAAGTGCCCAGCGAGCGGATCAAATCGCATTCGAATCGAATCGTACTAAATTATTTGCATGCATTCTTATAGCTGTTATTAGACACTGCCAATGTCACCCTCTATATAGCGAATTCCTCAAGATCGATCCATCAAAAATGCGGTTTGCTTATTGATTCTTCAACTCTTTTTTTTTAGATATTGTTGAAATCGAAATCAATTCAATCAATGCCACTGGGGAGGGATATTACTGCATAATTATTAACGGACGGATAATAAAGTATCTATAATTGTTTTATATATTTTAGCATATTATAATAGCAATATTTCAGCAGCATAGTACCATTATTTGGTGAGAGCATTAGGAAAAATATCACTTTTACATTAAAAAGATATTTATCGCTGTTGAAGGGTGGTCTTTCGAAGGAGGAAACGATTAATGAAGTGGAAAAGGCAAATCGAAGATCGAAGTTTAAACTAAACAAAGGGGTATTTTTTCCTCACCTCTCGAAGTTTCAGCACTTCAGGATTTCCCGTTTAAAAAAACGCTTTAGAACTAAGATATATTCCTTTCTCTAATGCTATTCAGTAGATCATTCTCATTAGCAGAATGAATTTAAGAATGATGTGAAAAATAATTGAAGCATACAAAACAGATAATTTTATAAATATAAAAAGAATAGAAGTCATTAAAAATCGATGTTTAAAAAAATTTTACATTTCAAGGGAACTTTCACAGCAAATAAATAAAAGTGATGTGTGTACACTCGATTCCTATGACAATTGTGCTCGAGCGTTTGTGCAGTTTGCATTGCGAAGTGCTTATAACGAACCATTACCTTCAAGCGATAGTCGGATATCAACCGATATAGCGGCATGTAGAAGGTTACCTTTATTATGAATCGTTGACACTATTTACCTTAGTAGGATGTAGAAAGTTACTTTTATTGCGAATCCTTAACGCAAATTTACCTGGACAATCCTTTAGATACTTTTGAAACAAAATAGTCAGAAAGAATTTAAATTGTATTCAACTCAATCAGTTGTTGCAGATTACTCTAGTAATTCAATCATTTAAGAAATGCAAACGAAGCCGGATTTCTTATTAACGATGATAATTTACCTTCAGAAAACAATTAAAATTTTTCGTAACGTTTATATGCATTTATATTTATTACCTTTACAAATGCGTTTATAAGATAACTAATTACCTTTATAAAAAGAAGACGAAATTTGCATAAAATATTTGACTCCGTTTGACTCTTTTTTGACTCCATTTGAATCATCGATTTGAAGTTCAACTCCTTAACTTTTATTTATTATGCAATAAAAGATTATTTCAGCCACAATCATATAGCATGTACTGAAGTGAAATATAGTGGAAATATCGATGATTATATTCTTCCACAAGAATTTCAAACAACGACGGTAAATTTTAAAAAAATTTCATCATAGATTAACTATGAAGTTATTGTATTTCTTAGATAGGACATTTTTATGGGATTTAAGCGCTTTAGACCTGAAAACTATTAAAAAGTGATTGAAAAGCATTTAATTTTATATCTCTTATTCGATTTTCCAACTATTTTAAAGTAATTGAAAGGCGTTAATGATAGCATAAAATTCAGGAATAATTCAATTGTTTTTCAAATGTTCATTGCGGATGGACATGGTGAAATGGTCAAATGGTCAATGAGAGCTTTTCGCTGAATCTCTGCAATGCAATTAGTCGAATATGAGAAGGAATACATTATTAAACAATGATTCAATGTTTCCGATTAATACAAGCGGCCTATTTGCTAAGAAAAATTGCAAAAAGCGCATATCGTTGCAGTAGATATGGCGCGCAATCCCACTTATATGAGTGTTGTACTTCTTGGTGCTATATTTATTGTTTGATTCGAAATGGAGATTCGTCTTTAGGATGGAGATAAATGTTTTCAGGATTTTTTCACCAGACTGACACTTGCATATGAAACGATGTTGGTTAATGAACGGTTAACGAAAATCGATTTAAACATCTACGAGCTTATAAGTTTGGTTGGATACAATCTCGCCCTTTGGTTTAGCATTGGACATATTATTTGGTAAGAGGTTTACTTTTGCAGTGAATTTTGATAGCAATCAAATCTACATTCAGCAGTTTTCTCTTTGTACTTTCTTAAAAAGATAGAAAAATATTTGAAAGAGCAGCTGAATATTTTAATCCTGAAGCGTAAAATGGTGTATAAATGAGCGTTATACATTTTCATTCGAGTCGTTACCCATAAATAAAACTAAATTGCTCATTTTCGTTATATCAAACTGCAGGATGTCAAAAGTTGGTAGTACAAAAGGACATATTCAATTTTGTTTTTTATTTCTTTTTTTAACGTCACGAGGAAGAAGAATATACAAAATTATGTGAGCATGAAAAACGAGAACGAGCAAAACGTTCGCAAGGCTACAAGTTAGGACCAGAAAATTGTTTGTGCCACAACATGTTTTGGCGAGATGAAACTGATGCGTACGTCGACTACGGAGAGGGCAAACTGAAATATTTCCGACAATGGGATATCGGAAAAGCCGAACATAATTTTTTAACAAATCATTCAGTCAAAATTGAGTCTGTGATATTCCAATGATTCCAAGTTAAATATTTTTGGTCTGCTAGTGTAATTAGGCTGATATGGACTATAATAAATTTTGCGGAAATCAGTGTGGACATTCACTTGCAATGTGGCATCCGAAACCGAATAAGGAGACCATACAGGAGTGCAACAAGCCGAAACGGATGAAGAGTAGGTGATGAAAGTATTTCGGTAATGTTCCGTACCTCTGTGCTATAAAGCGCGAAGAACACAGTTTGGAAGGATATGGTTTTCAGGTCACTGTTCCGGTTCTATCACGACTTTTGCACCGTAAAGCCGAAAGAAGAGACAAAGAAGAGGAATAGTGTTGTGCCGTTGTTGGTGCAGCCGGAAAACCGGAGAAATAGCAATACCACTCCAATGCGGCGACTTGATGTTCAGTCCGTAACAGCTGATTCCATAGCACCTGCCTCACCAAAAGCTACCTCATCTATCAACGAGCATACAACGCCTCAGAAATAATGTTATTGATTATTCTTCGTGGTGCTTGTTTATTTCCAAAGTGCATTTGTTTATGTTGCAAATAAGTTGCCATGATGGGCAATTTTGCATTCCCACTTACTTGAGAAGCTGTTCACAAAATTAGATATAGAAACCTTCCATAAATGATTCGTTTTTTTATCACCTAACGTAAACGACCAATCACGTAATTTTTTACACTCTTAAATACCTATAGGCAATACTTGAAATTGATGGATCAACGTGAAAGGTGTATCAATGAAATTTCATAGCTCTGCCTTTATTGATTGCTGAATTGGAACTACCGAAGAGACAATATACACACATTTGTATAAATGCGAATAGACATGATATCCACATAATGCTTTTTTTTTGATTGATTGTTTGAACTATTGAATGTCTACTATAATTGTTTGACAGTTATATGCATAAAAAGAAATAAAAGTGTGGAAAGGTGAAAGTAGTGAATTTCACACTTAAGCGACTTGAAGATGAAATCTTTAGCAGTGATAAATAGGTGTAGTTAATAATTTTTGTGTTAATGAGCTATTGGCAATCATTAAGAAAGGTTTTCGAAAAAAGTGCTTAAGCTAGAGCTATCGAATTTTGCATGTTTGCTATACTGGATGAGTGTTGATTACGTGAAGCAGGTAAACTTGATTAGGCCTCCTAGAGGGTCGCTTCACATAGCATTATTCGGAAGGGAATAGTACAACAGTAGAGTGCCATCTGTATGCCTTTAGTAATATAGCTGTCTCATTCCAAATCGTCATGGATTCGTTCAAAAGTAACGGAGTTTGCAGCTTATGTTATATTGTTATCAAGTTGTAAATCTATGCTGTACAGTAGTCAAGATACAGTAATCTCCATTTGGTATAGGCTGTTGTCGAACGTTGTAAGGTTAAGATAAGAAGTCACTGCCTTGACATTTGATCACTAAACCTGATCGGTGAAGATTATGCGATGCGACTCGTTTGCCCACATGCATCATCTACGTTGCAATTCTAGCCTCCGGCAATAAGCTCGTACAGCTGTCGTTCATTGCTTGGCCGAGATGTGCCATTATCCATTATTTGAGATCTTTGCGTCGTATAGCATGTATCTGTTGCTGGCATTCAAGGGATTAATATATCTTTCGACGCACTGACGGGAATCAGATGCAGAAACTGAGATCCGAGAGTTCAGCGAGAGTGGTGTTTTCGGATTGCGCTGCAATCGGCGAAATGCAACTAGCGCACGCGTCTCAATAGAGAGTTGAGATAACCCGAAATAAGTACCATTCAGTTCGGTTCCATACTACCTGAAAAGTTTGAACCAAGACCCTAATCCACACTAATATTGTTCAAAGTATGTTGTGCATTAGGGCTGCAGTATGTTGCTTTTGTGGGATGTACTCACTGATAATAATGTTAGTAAGTCTACGTTGTCGTCGTTCAAGAGTAAGTTAACTTATCTCGATCGCCAATGTGTTGTCGATTTCATCTATCGAATATCCTATTGTTTTCGATAGTCGTTGATACCTGACGGATGAAATATTTGCCGTTAAATATTGAATATTTATTCTTTTGTTTTATTTCGTTAAATATTTATCGTTAAATATTTACTCGATAGTCGTTAAATATTTATTCTTTTTGTTTGTTTTTTTTTTTTTTGCAGTTTTATTTCTTATATAGATGAGGTTATGTTTTACGGTTACCACAACGTTGATATAAAAAGATTTGTATCGTCGGCGATTTTCCACGTTGCCATTTTATTGATCGAAACGTTCGAAAACGAAATACTTGAACAAACGATTGATGGCAGTTGTTTTCTTAAGATTTTCGAGAGTGATACCTTTTCTTTGTGAATCATTTTCATTTTGCTATCGGGTATTTTGAATACTGCAATATTTTTTTTTTGCATTTTCTGATGTCCACTCTTCTTAGTGGACTTTAGAAAATAATGATGTCCACTGTTATTTTCTGATGTCCACTCATCTTTTTGTGCCCATATGCAGCCATTTATATCATTCTGCGTTCAAATGGCACAGCAATTTCACATCATATCCCATTTCTCCATTCTAAGCGTTGTGATCATTAAACCATTTCTCATACCTAGTCATTGATATCTATTAACATATCAGTGATAGTGATTCCTCGAAGTCAACAGAATAACACCACCATAAACAACAATCTTAAAGGTAGACTCATTAGCATCAACGAAATAGCATGAAGTTCATTTTTAATAGAACTTCAAGGTATGATGGCGCGATGCTGTTACCTTCGATAACCTTGCATAAACCCTTAAAAAACTCACTACTATGTATAAATAGGCGTATATACACTTTCGTATTGTATGTCTCATCGATGCGTCATATTATTTGCCTAGAAACCTGATAACGTTAGTGTCTACCTAGCACGTAGGTGTGCTATTGACCTTTGATGCTAAGTTAACTCATGTGTTTTAGTTCTCACTCTTATACCGTTCACTTTGCTTCGATTTGTTCAATACTTTCTATTTATTTCAGCACTTCATTGCTTCCATTAGGTAGCACATTTTTAGAAAATCGAAAAGTCCTTTAAAAGACATTCTGGAAGGAACCAGTTCGGGTAACGACGTCTGGATCTCGCTTTAAGGTGGGAGGAGAGGAGAGAGGGAACAGGGGAAGAAGAGGGAGAGATAACAAATCGAACCGATGTGCTCAACTTATTTGCTGTCCATGTCGTTCCCATCTGGAATTTCTTCCTTATAATGTTGTTGTAGCCGGTAGTTTTTTAAGCGGTGCTCAGAGCAGTGCGATCCGCCTGCGATATCCGTTACCCGGCGTTTGTAACTACACTTTTACCTACCTTATTTTTGTATATTCATATTTCCTCACATCCTTGCTGATCCTCATTCTTCACGGTCTCTACTATTCTTTTTTTCTTTTCTTGCTTTTAAAACATATGTCTACGTTCCCTACCTATGGTTGGAGATGTTCCTGTTGTTTCTATGCACATTTATTTTGTTGGTCACGTGTCCTATGTTTTTTTCGTTGTAAAATAACGATGTTTTCATAGAAAATCAAGTAGGCCGGTAGGATCTGACCTGGATTTTTTAAAGATGGTGGTTTCGATAGCACAAAGGTAGGTCCGTCCCTCTTTACGCTCTTTGAAGCTTTCAGAGGACAGATATCATAAGCTACAGTAGCAGAATGATTTCTGATTTCATTTGATTTCTGACCTTAAACGTTTAGAAATAAAACAACCAACTTTTCCAAATAAAATCTAGCATCGACGACATCATATTGCATGACTTGTTTCTGAAGTAGACGGATTGATTTTGTTGTATTCCAAATGGGCATTCAAAAACAGCTGCTGTCTTCGAGTCCTTTGTATAGTCTGCTCATTGGAATGTTTGTGTGTAGGTGAGGTGGCAACAAGTGAGCTGCCACATTCAAGTATCACCATCGGTTCCCTTTCTTATCTAGCGTTTATTTTTGAGCGTTTCTCTTAGCCCTTTTTCTCCAAACAAAAAATAGGTTCTCTCTCTTTCTCTCTTTTAAACTATGGCTATATTAATTTCGCATCCACTCAAACAAATCAACCAAATCTTTCAAGTAGTTAACTTATTAGAAGGCTGTACGATCCTTATATCCTCTTCTTTTTTTGCAAATTCGATAGATGAATATTTTATGTTTCTATTAAAATATATCCTAATTTTCAGAATGTATCACTAATATTGCACTAATTTCTTTATTTTATTATTACTAATGAAAGGCTCTTTTTTAATTCAATTATGGACTAATATTGTTGCAAAAATATTCTCGAAAGGTAATAAAACACGACGAAGGATTGCTGTATTGTTTTGTCTCTTCTCGGTTGTGTTGATTGAAGAAGCTTATATTGCAAGTGCAAGAAATGCCTATCGTAATTTCTATCGACGAACAGTGCCCGGTGTTATTTACAAAAATCGTTGGAATGGTTAGTGACTTTTATCACTTATTAAAATTTTCAAAACGGAAGTATCTTTGATTTTTCGTCGTTAGTGACAGCCGTTTATTGTGACTAATCGTTGTGTTGTGCTAAAATGACGAATGACTATGACGAAGAATTGTTTCCTATTTTCTTTGCATAGCGCATGATTATGCTTCTCTTCCTCACTCATGATCCCCTATATGCACTCTGAATACGCCTTATATGCATCCCTATATGCACTCAATGAGATGTTATACCATCAAATTATAGTTGTTTAGTCTTCTTTTTCGTTAAAAAAACGCGAATAGGAAAGCAGATCTAAGAGGAAGGCTAAACCGAAAACGATTCCATACAACAAAATAAACCACTTACAAAACTGATCTATATGTCTAACAATGAATTTTTTTTAAAATCTCAATTACCTCAGTTGTTCTCTTAACCTCGTGGAAAAGATTTATGAGGAGTGGGGAGGGTATGCGTGATTTCAATATTTGACTGAAACTCTTACCTACGAGAATTTTTTCTACGCTGCCTTAATTTTTTCTTCCATTAAGTGTTCACTGCAGGTGTCTGTGCATGTATGTGTGTCTGGTATATATGCCAGACGACAGGTTTCATCTAGAAATAGAACCAGTGATATATAAATGTTGTGTTTGGTCTTTGTTAATGCGCATTTTTTTTGATGGACCTCAAATACTGTTTTTTTTTCAGTTTCTTGCAGTTCATGCTTTCGGTACAGCTGACCGGAAGCATGTCCTTTCACCTGTATGGATAGTTTCTTTCACGTACCTCATTCGCTGACATACTTTTAGAAGAGCTGTTATCGAAAGGTAGCGTTGCGATTATAACGGTGCTTAAAGATCGTCAAAACTATGAAGAGTATCGCCTAGCTCAAGAGTCATTCGAATGTTATGCGATTCACCACAAGTATCCGTGGGTGGTCATCGATCTCTCCGCCAATGAAACACTTCAGAGATTGTGCCCACAAAAAGATGTAAGCTTTTTTTTCCGCATTTAACATATGATACCTCATTTCCGGTGCACAACCGTATGTTATAGTTTTAGCTTATCTTACCTCATATTTTTCACCAATTCACAGCACCTGAGGATGAAAGCTACTTTCACAGAATTATCGGGGAAAAAATTTGCATATCACGTTTCGTAGTTTTAATTAACATTTTTTTGGAAACTTTTGTGCTATCTAAGAGTTGTTATTGAGAAGAGAGAAAACGGCAAGTTAATGTTGGCCAGCAAGCAAATATTCATCGTTTTTGCATTGGTTACTGCGCGCTCGGTTGTGAGTAAGCTCCGACTAGACTTTTTGGCTCCGATCAACTTAACCTGCGCGCCAAATACCCTCATCGAGACGAGGGTGGCGGAGCAAATCCCGACCGTTGTAAGATGAAAACTGTGAATCGACCTGTCAGCGTCCGACCGGCAGGAGACGAGCGTAAGCCCTAACCTTCACGCTACTGACCTGCAAGAAGAAAAAGCCGACCTGCAATAAGATGGTGTGACTCTCTAAAAAGAACCGATTGATCAGAGAAGCATTGAATGAGAATAAGTAGAAGCAATACGAAAAGAAATTTATCCGTAACGAATGCTGTATTGATTGAAATAAATAAATTAACAGCTAGCAAAAAAGTATGCACGTTCACTCATAAAACTGCCTATGAATGCTTCAATTGGTAGGTGGGCTCGTCTTCAGAATTTGTTAGTGGTGTAAAAATGTTTGTAATTTGGAGGGGGGGGAGAGGGGAGGTGCTAGTGCATTTCAGGATAAGAGGTTAAGGTACCTGAAATGCGGGATGGACCGATGCAGAGAAGAATGGATTAAGGATCGTTGTTGTGCCAAACGAAGAAGGATTTGCAGAGGAGGTAGAGTTGATGTCTAATGCCTAAGAGGAGAATGCAGTCAAGGATTGCGCTAGAAACACAGATTTAAGATGAGAGGTTTCAGTTCATGTTTGCACGTCATTGCGTTGTGGCCCATATAATGGACGATATTAACGAGCATTGGATTCTATTTATAGACGCTGATATGGGTGTTATCAATCCAAACCATCTTATCGAGGAATGGATCGACGTTGATGTGGAACTTATTTTTTATGATCGTATCTTTAATTTTGAAATTATGGCCGGAAGTTACTTGGTCAGGTTAGTTGGGCTTATCACTTCTTTTGTTGTGCATTTATTCAACTTTTTGATATCGGCCTCTCTCCCTCTCCTGTCCCCTCTTTCCCTCTTTTTGCCAGGCTATCTAGTGCAAGTTATGTCAGGAGAACTGGCTTATTTTTTAAAGATTCTGATCATGGAGGAGAGTGAATTAAATTTGCTTCGTTTGATTTCTGCTATTCATAATTGCTAATTCATAAGCTTTATTTTATAATGGATTTGGAGAAGTGCTTCGAGTCTGCAGTGAGTACACATAACGTCTGTGTCTGCGTTAGCGCACAGGATATTTGTTTGTTTACTTTCTTTCTGAACTCTCTACCCAACGTCGCATACCTCTTTCCTTGACCAAAATCGTAGCATAGTGTGGAGCTAACCTCACTGATTTATGAAATGTATGAATATCTGAAATATGAAAGGCATGTCGGACAACTGAAATACGTGTGATTGCAGAGGGTGGGTTGTTTGATTCGGCACTTTCTTGTAAGCCACTTTGAAGGTAGCCCTTAGCTCTACATATACCCCTTCGCGCATGTAGAATCCGCATTGGAGAGCGCAAACTGTTGACAGTGGCCGACGTGAATGTTTTGATCCGACAAATAAAATGGTATTCTTAGTTATATGTCTTTTATCTGTTTATATGATATTATTGTTAATATCAGTTACTCCTTGCTATGTAGTAATGTAGTAGTCGTTGTTCAATCGTTGTTATATCGCGTCTGATTAAGCTTTACAGCATTATTTTACATACCAAAATTAATAATTAATACAACTATATAGTACTGTAATAGTTGCGTCCGTTTGTTATTGACAAGTAATAGGATTTTCAGTTCGAAAGAATAGTTTAGTGCTGTGCGTTTTTTTTTTTTTGTTGAAATTTGAAATCATTTATAACATCCATCGATTACATCCGTCGTTTCTGATCGAATTTTATAGGAATACGGATTATGGACGAAGCTTCCTAAATTATTGGGCTAACTATGAGTATCGATTGCCTTCTTCTTTTCATGGATCCGACAATGGAGCGATACATGTATTATCTTTAGATTTATTTCTTTACTGGTTATCAATGGCTCGATTTGAGCCAATTTTTCAATTTCATTCGGACCGTTCACCGTTGCCATCTTTGGTGGACAGATTAAAATCTTTCCTGCTAATCGATCTTGCAAACTTATCTCAATATGTTGCATAAGCTTGCTTTACTATCTTCTGATCGAAGTTACAATGTATAGCTAATTTAGACCACTTTGCATATCGGTCTTATTTCGTCCATTTATCCATCCCTTTGACAGGTTTTAGGAGGTCTGATGAATGAGACTCTGTTATCTGATGAGTTGAAGCTTTCCTCTAGATGATATTATTGTTTGCCTATATTTATAATAAATGCAAATCGAGAAGGATGCCTTGGTCATTGCCTTTTATTAGTTTTTTCTGAACTGCTGTAGGATGTTTTTTTTTTTTCAGAATGTCTTTATGGAATTGATGGTACCGCAAAAAGTGAATGAAAGACGAAGATGTGAAAAAGTATGGAATGTTTCGAAGTGAGTTTGCTTGATCACGATTCAATTAGTATTGTACATTTTCTTTCATCTTTTTTATTGTAGTCTTTTGTGATTTTCACACTGCCGAGTCCTGCAGACACAACTCATTGACGGCGAGGTATCACTGATAGACAACGGCCGTTTATCGGAAATGGTACTCTGGAGTGTACCCAGGACACGCTCCTAGTCTCTAGAGGAGACTTGACAGAAGGAGAGGGGCTGGAAAACGACCCTAATAGAAAGCAGCGCGGAATGTATCCAAGACACTTTAAGTTCCTATGGAAGACTTGGGAATAGGCAATGGAAAATGGAGAAAAATTATCAGAGAGGACAACCTGTTGCCTACCCAACACACAGTCTAAGGTCTCTGCGAACACTTATCATATCAACAAAAAATGGGTAGCAACGGACGCTAGAAGGAAATATCGAATATTGCACGGTTGTAACGAGCCGGCCACTTATGTAGTTTTCATCGTTGTGTCATTCCTTCAATGACTAGCATGCTAACAGGTGAGAAGATATTACAGTATGCAATGTGGGGACTAGGATGAAGTTTGTATAGAACTAGGCCTGCACCCAGTACACTTCAAAGAGATAGGCGAATTGCCGTCATCTACAGTCCCACTTAGCTCTGAGGGCACCACTTTTGCCCACAATCTGCTTGAGCCATATTCTACCGTTGTATGGTATAATATCGATAGTATATTCATGGTAGGTAATTTTGCGGCTTAGAAACGGCTAGGAAATTGGCAACGTTGTTGTCATATTTTACCACTTGAAGTTCTGAATTTTATTTTGCAATAATTCATTCCGAAATTCCTTAATTATATGGCGCCAGTTGATAGTATACTCGTATGCCAAAGTTACATTATTTTCGTGAACGAAATAACCGTTCGTTATAGGAACGGTGGAGGTAAATCCCTATCCTCGCAGCTGGTCCTTTTTTTAGTTGCTGGTTTTTAGACCCCCAGTGCCCTTATAACTATATGGGGAAGCGTTATTATTGGTAACGTTTGATTGGTGTTTCCAGGTCTTTTGACGATCTCTCCGTATATGAGGCATGCGCTCGAGAAGTTCTAGGCCGAGTGAATAAATGGCCGGGCAAGGCACGAGTTCTAAGGAAAGGCACCGCTTGGTCACGCGATACTTGGCTGACGAATTCGATGTGGTGCGAGAAGGACTTCATTCTCCATGGATGGCAGAAAAGGCTAACTTTTTCTTCTTGATAAAATGACGTTGCCTTCGATCATATATGCACTGTTGTTCTTCAGATATGGTGCCTCAGGGTGAATGAACCAAATACTGTACACTATGCAGCTAGAACCCTTGCAACTTAGCCATGCAAATTGTGTTTTCACTAGAGAATCTCACTTTATATAGCGTAATGAGGTTGAACTGCAAGTTTTCATTCTGCAAACTCAGCGAAGCTGTTTTTTGCATGTAATACAGGCAGTTCATAAACCTCCTTATCAGCACTTATAAGTAGAGTTCCGATGCATACTGACAGGTTTTATATGATAACCGATATTTGCGGCATGGGCATATAATACGTTATTATTGTTTATTATCTCTTGAATTCTAACAGTTTTGTGGCAGAGCAGCTGATCTCACATTTTTATTCGAAAAGGAAGAGAAGAAATAAAAGGTTGCAATCTAGTTCGCAGGTAGGATTTGTCGAAAATGCACCTGGGCTTTTATACATAATTTTGTGCTCTAATTTTAGGAAAATGGATGCGGTAATGTTTGCATCATGGCCATCACCATTTACGTCAACTGTATTCAATGTGTCCTTTTGTGAGACAAAAGACGCAGGTCTTAACTGGAATTACAAGGATACGTTTATTCGAACGAAGAAGGAAATTGAAATGATTATTGATGGAGTTATTGTTGAAACGGCTCTCTATTATAAGAATGCACTCGATCGAATTAACAATTTTTTATGATTCTAGCGGTTTGAATTTTCTATGGATTTTATTTTTTAATGAAATTTTTGAATCGAAATTGTCTTTCGATTTTTAAAATTCCAGAAGAAGAACGAATTGGAAAGTTGCCATCCACTAATGATTCATTTATGTAATTTCTTTCATCCACTGTTCCCTTCCTTTTAATTTTTAATGGAATTTCTTTGGATGGTTGCGTTACTGCAGATTCTCACCGTGAATGATTTTAGCAAAGGATACTATTCAGCAATAATTTATTCAGTGCATTTTGCTGCATGTTTTTATGCCAAATTTCTGAAAGCCAATCCATCTTCCCTCTCTTATCTTTTAATTGGTGAATTTTTCGAGTCAAGTTAAGTAATAAAGCTATGAGGCTATAGGGTCTTATAACTTTCATTATTTATTTCATGGGAGTTACATTTCAGTTCTTGCTTAACGCATACTTGTGTTATTATAATTTATAATATTCCTTTCTCTTTCTCTCTCCCTCTTTGTCCCCCTCTCCGTTTGTATCTCCTTGCTAAGCTTACTTCCTCCTTTGATGCCTTTATTGCTAGAGTTTTTTCTTATGGAATTTTACTCATAGGTACCAGCTCTTTAAAGAAACGATTTCACTAGTTGGTTGTTTACGAGGAGAAGCATAAAGAGAGTTCTAAACGGAAATGAGATTAACACTCTAAGATTCGATGAAATTCATCAAATATAGAATATATATGAGATAGAAAATAAAATAATCAAATATTAGAAATCGGTGGATATAGTGAAAATATTCATTTTTTCTACTCGAACTTAAATCAATTCTATATGTATATTTTTATTGTTTAATTGATTTTTTGCTAAAACTTTTTATTAGGCCATTTCAATTTTGCAATTAGAAAATATAAAAGATTGGGAACCGATTTCACGGGTAATAATTGAAATTCAATTAATTTCATTCCATTTCAATGATAGATGTAAACATTCTCATCACATATCAGAACTCATCTAGAGCTGTCAAATAAATCGCTGAAATTAGCGATCACACATCAAGATTCCATACCTTTTATGTTTTGTATAGTCGCAAATTATAATCGTCTAAATTCATTTCCACTGGTATCATATGTCGCACCTGCAAGTTGTTGTTGCTGAGCCAATGATGAACGGCTCCGGAGTCAGATCACTTCATCGATTGATTAGTACCTGCTCTCCAAGCTGTAAGGTGCATCGTAACATTTCGTAAATAGTGAGTCGTCAACAGCTTCAATCCGAATTAATGATTAGCTATGCGTTGTGATCTCACTAATTTGCAATAGGAAAAAAATCTTTAGCTCCGGAGTCGTTTTTAGAGAAGCCTGACTCCGGAATCGACCATCATTATTTTGGCCATATTTAGTGCAGAATATCTGGCTCATCGTTTAGTACATCATTCAAGCCTAGTTGTGGCATTCAATCTGTGATTCTTTTTTTTTTTGTTGTTATTTTTCGCTAATTTCATCCATCATTAAAAGTGCAGCTGGGTGTTTCGTGCCTGTGATATAACTTCCATTATTTGCATTAAATTTTTCATATTTTATAATTTTCTTTTTCAGTTCATTAAAATCATACATGATATGTGACTATTTATTTTAAACATTTTACTTTGTTTCAGGCATCACTTTTTGTTATTTCTTTTCTTGTTGTATTTTATCACCTTCATAGTTTTTATTTTATTCCTTATCTTCTTGTTTCGTAGTCGTTGCGTTTTGCTATCACTAGGGGGGGGAATAAAGGAACATAGTTCCATAATTCTGATTATAGACTCGATATCGATTTCTTCTTTCTAAAATGTTTGATTGCAATGCAATTAGTAGATTTACGATGGGTTTTAAAGATTAATAAGGGATTATTTGAAATGTTGAAATAAAGGGAAAGGAGGATAGACAAAGACACAACAGCAAACGAGGAATTTTTTTTTTTTCAGCTTCGATCCTTTCCACTTTCGATTACTTCTCGTTGAAACTATAAATCCGGCAAAGCATCAAAACGGTCACGAGGACAAAGCAACTATTTTGATAAGATTTACTCTCTATCATCTCTTTTTCTCTCTCTTTGTTTTTTTTTTTTTTATTCACCGTATATAGATTATTTTTCTTGGACATGAACTAACTGTTGTTAAATATATGTGTTAATAATTCCAGTTTTTTAAACTGTGCCTTTCTTTGTTTTTTCTTCTCTCTTCCTCTCTCTCTCTCATTTGTATCCTCTTCCTGCGTTAATTAGAAACGTGTAGTGTATACTTGCTGCCGATATTTGAGTATTTTCTTTATTGATGTTTATAATTGTCTGTCGTAAGTGCTCTTAGAGCATCATGAACGTTGAAAACTTTTGCTCGTCAAGTTTCCTTCGTGGTTGAGGTGGGGAGAGGGTAATAGGAGAAGGAAGGCTATAATACAAATAGATGCAATTATTCGTGATTCACCTTTCTATATATACGTCTCTCGCTGTTAAGTGGCAACTACACTGAACATAATTTGGTGACAATTCTTTAGAATATGGTGCGTTTGGAACTGCTAAGGGGTATATAAGACGAGAGAAGGCCATAGTTTATGGTAGTATAGATGTTTCCATTGCTATTCACCATGTTTCACAACTGCATTGCGCACACGTTCCATAAGTTGCGGTCATATGATCCCCAAAGACTGCAGTTTTCATTTTCATGCTCTACTAAATATGTGCTAAGCGTTGATTTATTTGATATAATTATGGACAGTAAATTATATTTTCATTTAAAACTGTGAACATAAGAAGGAAGCATTGTATTGTTTCAATAAATTTCCTAACTTGAAGAGTCCGCTAATAACCGCATTGTGTTTCAATCTACAGATGCACCCATCATACACAAGCATGCGCATTGAATATTCTGTCAAATATGGCGATCACGTCGGATTCTGCAAACCTTTTTGAATCCATGAGAAATACTGATTTAACCGCAGAAAAAAAGAATCCACAACTGAAGAAGGCACGACGACCACAGAACACTGTAAATAGCCAGAAGAAAGTGAAGAAACACTCTATTTAAGGAATGAGGTGGTACTCGGTTGTTATAGTTCGGTGAATCAAATGATTAACATGTAACAACAGTAAGAGAGGCTCTGTTGAAAGTAAAAAATGATAGAGTGGCGTGTTTTCCTAAAAGTGTTATAGAAATTTATGTGAATTTCTATAAGTGGCTGGGTTTTTAGGAAAAAAAAATTTTTTTCTACTTTTAGGAAAAGTTCACATTTGCAAATTCGATGCCATTAAGGCACCAAAAAAAGATGAGCAATCGATGAGCCCCATTTATCTTCCCAATCGATTGATGAAGTGACTGTCGTTACAAATTGTTTTTAGGAGTAATGTAAAGTCGGCCTATGAAAAAAACCTGGAATTTTGAATTGCAAAGAATTATGCAGAAAAATTATATGGAATTTTCTTTTGTTTTTCGAATTTCTTGCCTATACGCCGTTAATTATCGGTATTACGTTGATAATGCATAATTTGATGGATATTTATCAACTGCTAGCTAAAAGAAGGATGTTTACATTGTTTGCTTTAGCAAATAATTTTTCTAAAATAAAAAAAATACAATATTTTTTCAGCAAAAATTTGCTTCAACATATGATAGATAAAATCTTCCAAAAAAAAAATGTCATTACCAATGTGTGTTCAATGAGTTCATTCGGCGATTTCCTCTAGCTCATAACACAATTGAATATCCACAAATGGAGATTATTGGTGATTTCTGATTAATCCTATATGGATTACAATTGTTGCTTCGTTTATTTTACATTGCCACTGACTATAAAGAGGCATTTCTATGATAGAAAACTGTTTATTTGAAAATAAAAAACAAGTGAAACGTAACTTCAAATTTACAACATTTATTTATATAACGATTTTTGTAAGCAGTGATAAACACAACGCAACAATCGAATAATTTCTTGCAGTAGGCATCTTTTAGAGACTGAATATTAACTAAGCACGTCATGGAATGATGAACTTCTATTAGCATAATCTAACTTAGTTGTTTCTATCAAATATAGAGAGCTTTTTCGATCTTGTACAAGGTAGAGTAACGCGACTGTAATGCCTTAACAGATGATCTACCGTAACACATCAACATAACCCCTGGGTCAGGAATTTATAGTCGTACGGTTTGCGGAATATCGTTGTCTCTCCGGAATGCGATATTAGTGTAAGATATTTTTACTCTGTATAACAATACGTGAAATTTTGCTGTTGTGATGATAAAGGTTTATTGGTTCAGGTGTATTTTTTCTCGAAAAATTCCATAGTGAGGTGAGGTTCATCTTTGAAGATGATGGTAACAAAGGAAATCACATCCTTACCTGTACAACATCTCTCAACGCGAGCAATACGCTTCATATACACTCTTAAGGCAGTTATTGCAGTTATATGGAGCGTATCTGATATTGGAGGTATAGGTAATCCAAACTCAGGTAGGCATATCTCTGTGAAAGGTGAGTGAATGTTCCACTACTGAACGTTTCTTCTCCTCGCTACTATTTTCAAATGATTTTTCATATCAGTGTTTGTTTCACCTACTATGAACACTTTTGTTTCGTGAAGGTAAATGACTCTCTCGAAGTTGCAGTTGTTAAATATGAATAAATAGAGATGCCTATATTTCTATAGTACCCGTTTCCCGTTTACTGTAAGGTTCGAACCGAAATATCGCTATTTGCCGTTTATATATCCTGAACAGAAAACTGTCAAAAACCCTTTCTTGTCAACATCAAGCGAGTATAGCACATCCTGGCACGTGTTGCATTTGCCGCTCGGTATTTACGGTGGATTCTGGGATAATGTGGATTCTTCAACGTCTTTTCAGTACTTGCTATCAAGCATTACTAAGCTGCGAAATATTGAAGAATCGTGTTATTGATTTTCTCGATGTGTTTTGCCCACACGATTTCGAGAGCTAAGTATCTGCTCAAGCGAACATGGAGTTAGGACCATTTGCTCTTTTAGGTTGGTGAGTCAGCGATGTTTTATATGCAGTGGATAGGGATTTCGGCAAAGGCAAGGATACTATAGTGGGTGACTGTGGAAAACGACGAGAAAGTTGCCTATATGGCGGATCCAAAACTCCTGAAGAAATTTGCGGCGACGCGACAGATGATTCTGCGAAGGACGGCGGAGGTGGAAATGCCGATCCATGGGACGATAGAGGAGCCTTCATGGGTAATTGTTGAGCGTAAGGTGGTCGAGCTGTGCCAGGGGCGACCCTCGGCGGGCAAGAGCAGTATCCTGCGTCTTTGCCTGGGATTCCTGGACTTCCGGGCTGAAAATAATCCAGGCCGTTTCGAAAAGGAAAGCCGGGAACCCTACTCACGGCTTCTACCACTAAAATCTGCGCATGCTATCGAATCTGCATCATGTGAATATACAAAGATTACGAAAAGGTTCGGCGAGCTGTGTACCTGCGATTGTTCAACATGCACCATTTATAGACAATAATGATATTTTAGGTGATATTTTAGGGATGTAGCATGCCAACGATGCTAATGGCTAAATGAGACGACAGCGGTCTTCACCTTAAACCTGTGTCATATTGTGGAGTTAGAATAAGTTGCGCTAAGCAACACGCACCGGACCGTTGCGTTTTCTCATTCTAAAGAGAGTTTCTCAACAGTTGGAGTGACTCACTGCCGACACTCCTTCCCCCCTCCCCCCCTCCCCCCTCTTGCCCCCTTCCTGTCTTCCACCCTTTATTGCCCAACATATTTAACGCACCACATAAATTATTAGTTAGAATGTACCCGTACCATTAGTAGTATTAAGCTGTTGGTACTTGTTTGCCAAGCATGAACGCGAAGTGATTGATGAGAATGAATTATTACTTGCTTGATATTCAATAGGAAAACCAATTCTTTAGCTGTTGACTGTCAGGCTTTTTCCCCCACTTCGTGTTCTTCTTTCCTTTATCCCACTTTTGAAGGTAACTATCGAAGGAGATTAAGAAACGTACCGGTCCCACTGGTCCCGGAAATCCCATTAGTCCTTTTCGTCCTGGCGCTCCCATTGGTCCAGGTGGTCCCATTACCCCTGATTCAGCGTTCGCGCCTGGAGCGCCAGGTTGGCCCGGCGGTCCCATAGGACCAGGCGGTCCCTTAAGACCATACTTTCGAATCGTTCCCGTTCCTGGAGCGACGAGCATACCTGGTGGTCCCATGCTACCTTGTGCGCCTGCAGGTACCGTGATAAGACAAGAACTGACAAATTGGTCAAAAAACGAAGAGTCCTTTAAACTATATAAGCGTTAAAGCCATATAAATAACAATTACAGTACGTTTTCGAGCAACGTACTTTAAGACAAAAATGAATTTGCTCCTCTATGCTTTTCCTACTCATCTTCACCTGTTCAAAAACTTTTATTGCACTCGGTGCAGCCATACAAATTTGCAATCCTTGGCAATATTAACATAAATAATTGTATCTAGCATAAACCTCAAAGAAGTACTTTTCTTATTTCATTTATAAAATGTTTATGGAAATTCGAAACGATAGTTTCGTTTCATCAATAGGTCGGTAGTTGATTCAAATCGCACCACATCAACACTTTCGAACATCTCAAATTATACCCCTAAGTAATTAAAGCAAAGAAATTGGCTGAATTTTGCAAATATTTCATACAGCAACGAATTTGTAGCCACTATTTGAAAGTTAAAAAAGAGTTGTTGTGATGTGTACGAGCGAAAAAGTATCTTATGGTTGGTATTTCTAATCCTGATCCTTAAAAAGCAGAATAAAATAAACTGTCTACGAGGAGCGAAACCATGAATGAATAGCTATCACACCCGTTGCTCCTTCTGGACCTCGCATACCCTGCGGCCCGCGTGGTCCTGTCTGTCCTCTGCTGCCAGGCGGTCCGTTTTTACCCGGAAGACCTTGAGATCCTGGTGGCCCTGATGGGCCGGTAGGCCCTTGTGGTCCCTGTGAGCACGTTATGCATCTACGCTTACCGTCATCTCCATAGGACACGTTACTACCATCTGTCCCTGGCATGCCGTCAACGCCACGTCGACCAGGCTCTTGAAACAGCGTAACATATCAATCGGTATTTAATAGTCGGTGCAATTAAAAGTTATTGAAATACTGACAATCTTGCTTATTTTACCTTTCAGTTTTTGCCTCTCAGTTAGACAGTCTGTCTTTGCCCGGAAGACTTTGAAATCAAGCTACAATTTTTACTGGATCTGATAATGCTTTCAGTGATATTATAACCGTTGTGGAATGGATATGATGAATCGTCGAAATATATGCTTAACGCGGAAATACAAGTAAAATATGTGCAAATAGATTTCAAGATATATGAAGTTTTGAGTGAAGATTCACCATATTTGCATACATTGGTGTCAATGTATACTTTATAAAGAACTTCTAGAAAATTCTTATCGAATTAGTAGCCCGAGGTTCACTTCCATTTCGGGTAGGAGGAGAAAGAAGGGATAGAGGAGGAGAGTGGCAGGGGAAAGCATGTTTTCCTGATCACTATCAGCCGGAAACAGAAGAGAATTATAAATTTCATCGATTGTATCCATATAAGTTTTACACCAACATTTACGTTTTTAGACAGAGCTATCAAATATATTGTACTTATATTTTTATCTGTTGAAAATTCCTGCCGATAGCTTTTCCTGCACATCGGAACTAGCCCAACAATCATTCTCAAGGGAAATTGTTCTTTCAATACGATTAAAAAAAAATCGGAAAATATACCAAATCCATTAGTTGATATTTGTTTGATTATTTCCATCAGTGGAATGGGGAAAACTCGATGTTTTTGCTCAAATTTTATCATTTAATGCGAAATTTTAGCAGAACTTTTCTGGAAAAACATGCTAATTATTGAAAAGAATGTAATTTTGCAAAATCATTGAATATAGTAAAAAATTTGCCTAGAAATTTTCTTGCTCAACTTAATTTAGGCGCAGTGCTGAAATGTTCTCATGTAAGTACCTCTGTTGAAGCCAAAGAAGAGGACGGAACTTGGAATGATTTAATCTTAATATAGCGGGATGGTTGCGCTTTTCATGATTTCTCTTTATAAATGTTTTATTTGTTGTGATTGAAAGGAAACAAGCAAACCTCCAGGTGGTCCTGTATCACCTGATGGTCCAGGCGGTCCTGGAGAACAATTGCTTGGCTGAAGGCCACAATCTAGAAGTGTTGATGAGTAGACCAGCGTAACGCAGAATATTTTAAGGTCGAAACGTATGGAAAATAATGAGGTGGAAACAACCGAAATAGGAAAGGATTGAAAAACCTGCCCTACATCCTTGCGACCCTGCCGAAAATTTGTCGATTGGTCACGTAAAATCTTCAATAAAAGACTCCGGAGCATTGAGCTTTTCATCAATTTATCTAATTTATGATTGCTGAATTAGATGATATAATTAATAATTGTTGATCTTCAATAATTGATCAGAATTGTTCGTCTATATACCGCTTAATTAATAATTATTCAATTGTTGTCGAGATCTTGGTTGTCTTGAGGTCAATGAACCTTATTCATCTTGCGCTATGGTTCTTACCCTATATATACAGAAGTTCATGTGATCAGAATTTATCTGACAATCCACGAGAATTTTCTTTTTGAAGCCAGCAAAAATTTTTGTTATATAGAACCAAAAAAAAAAAAAACTGGATTCAATTCATAGCGTAGTTTGAGACTCTCTATATCAAAATATGGTTGGTTATATAACGAGCAATCGGTGTAGTGACAAATTTTTAACGTAAAGGTTTCACAACAATTATAGTGCAAATGTTTCACATTTAGAATAACTCACTGCAATTGGATGAAATTTGTTGATGGTGAATGAGCCGTTTGTGACGGATTCTGATTCCTTGAATGAATTCTGTGAAAGAAGTCGTTGCACTCTTCATATGTTGCTCTCCGCCGATGCTGTTTAGTGTCATCAGATCGTTCCACGCATAGTTTGAAAGCTCCTAAAACAATACTTGTAACACCTTAAAGTGGCTTACTGTTACCTCGCTATCGTTATATTCAATCGTCCTGCTCATTAATAAAAGAACACCTAAATTGATAAGAATATATATATATATATATATATATATATAATATATGTATATATATGGAAATTAGAAGGAAAAGTTGTGTTGCAGAACACTGGTAATTTGATAACTATGCATGAGCCATTATGCGAAAATCCTTTCATATACGAGTAACAAATTTCATATGCGAGTGAAAAATGAGCATTACTTATCACTCAACGAATTGTTTACTCATTGGAAATTTGCATAATACTAGTCTTTCACAAGCCTATTACAAGCATATAAGTTTTATTTTGTTTATAGCTGTTATGCGGATCTATTGAAGCATTGAAAAGTGAAATTAATTTAATAAATCGAATCAAATTTATATTCGATCATAAGTGCACAAACTTTAAACTCGTCGAGATCATCGATAATCTCCACATAGAGCGCATTTAGGTCGTTGCATATATACGCAACGACGAACAATGAACTGACGATCACCGCAGCACTTGCAACCGATGAAACATTAACAATTCGACGTGTATTCATCGTCCTGAAATTCTAAACGTCGACCAGTATAAATTCAGCACAGGGAATAGTGGGAACTTTTGCCGATATTTTTGGCACTGTAAAAAAAACTTTTTTTGCTATTAAAATATTTTTCAAATGTTATATCTTGCATAGATATATGCAAAATTGCGTAGCGAATTCTGAGAGTAGCAAAAAAATAAAAAAATAAAAAAAAATTGCATAGATATCATTTGCAGTATTTGCAAAGAATTCCATGAATTACTTCACAAAGATGAATTGAACTAACGAACATGATGGAGAATATTTTCACCGAGAAAAATTCTTTGTCGAATATTTCACTATAAATTCTCATCGATTATCGTCTCGAATTATATGAAATTCTAATCGTATGGCAGTTTTTCAAGGAAATTTCATAGAAGATTTGCTTCAACCTAGTCAACAAATCGGAGCACTCAATATGAAACGATCGAAGCTGAAGTAAAGCAATAAATGAGGAATTATTCAACACGCAACAAATGACATTGTGCAACCACAAAGATAATTGAATGCTATTCTCTTAAATAATGACCAATGAAAGATAAAATATCTGGTTTGACAACTTCTCTAAGAGATCATAATAGATAAGCTTGCCGTGATCTAAATAGATAAGTTTCCCGTCTGTTTAGTCGAGAAGAGCGCGCGTTTCTTTTGAAGAAAAAAAAAATTGAGGTAATATGCTTGTTTAATTCGTTAAATGTCGTTTTTTTTGGCAAATGCTGAGGATCATCTTTTTGTCAAACTGACCATCATTCGGTGGAAATTGTCAAATCCTCAAATATTCATTGAAATTTTTTCTGCTTATTGAGAGTTCTGCTTTATTTGCGGCGAAATTTGTAGTATGACTCACTTTTATCTTCTCTAAAAGACTGTACCTGCAATTGTTATTTTAAATATTAATCAATCGTATAAATGAATTTATTGCTATTCAGCTTCTTTTTATTGTCTTATAAAATTCAACGCAATAATAAAATATATTTTCGAAGAAATTGGAATGAAAATGACTACGCATAGTGAATTGTTAAGCAGATGAAAGTGCATTTATTACCACTATCGTTGATGCAACAATGATTTTGTGGCGATATTTTATCTGAAAATAGAGTGATTAGACGCATCGAGCGTCAAAAATCTCATCCCAATATGCTGCCATGTGATTTACTCTCACTGTGTAATGAAAACTCTTTTCAAAGTGATTTGCTGCTCGTCCGTATTTTGAGACGGCTCTCATGTGAAGTAATCATCGTTGCGCCATTTAGTATCACCAAGAAATACTCACTTTGGTACAAGGAATTCTTTGGACCGATGAATAACCCACGAAATCTAATAAAGAGGACAGTTTTCTATTTGACTATTTCTTGATGCACACTTTTCTGCTCATATGATTGTCTTAAAAGGATGAGAAAAAGCTATTTCTGAAGTTATGAAGTTTTTGAGCCCCTGAAGGGTTGAGTTATCATCTCAACATTACTCGAATCAGTCAGTAAGTAACATCGCGTAGCTCACCAAGTTGGGCAGGATGTGTGCTATAAATTTCATCGAATTTATAAAGAATCGTAAATACTGAATGAGGTACGGAATGTTGCATAAAGGTGAGGGGAAAGGGGAGTTGTTACTTCAATAGATTCTATCGCTGCATGTCTACTAAAATAAAATCAACAAAGCATAATGTTTTCAGTGGCAAAAAATGCTTAAGTAAATGCGTCGAATTTACCGATCAAAATTCTGTCACAATGGTGGATTTTCGAAAAGGAATTACTTCTTGCAATAGATGGAAAATTCTTTCGAAAACTTTCAAAAACAAGTTCTCTTCATTCAAGGTGCGACGCAATGAGCCGTCGATACTTGGCGGTGTATTTCGTTGTTGCGGCCAGCAAAAAAAAGAGAAAACTCGACAATGTTTTCTCATTTAAGAACTAGTTTGCTAGCACAAATATGTCCGAAAAAGGTATGCAATTTTTTATGAGTCATTTTTCCTCCAAAAAGCAATTGTGAATCTCTAGGGCGTTTCCTTGTAGTGTTCTTCTTTTTTTTTCTACATTGCAACTCATTATAAAATTTTTGCACGCAAATGCACATTGCTAATTCCTAAAACATAAATGACTATTAAAATATCATTCTGCATGAATATCTACGATGATTTCCTCAAACGAACCATATATCGTACTTACTGAATAAATTTAATTATTAGATCAGTATTACCTATTCTATTCGCAGCCATATCAAAGGCATTCTCGTTGCAGCATTAATTGTTTTAACCAATAACAAGCTTTTTTTTCTGTAGACATATTGAGCTTATTCAATGAAAACGATCATGGTTTTCGATCTGTGACTTTTTTCTCTAATGAGTGCACGATGCTTCTTGCTAATTCAACTTCTGACAAGATCCTAAATCATAGATAGATAATTCTGATATAAACGATATTTCATCAGAGTGCTGCAGTAGATCTCACTAGGTAACTGAAGGTAATGAAAAATCGAGCGTCGTATTAGTGCAATTCACGTGCCACATTGGTTGTACTTTATCAATTCGTTTGATAGTAGACTGAAACTAGCTAAGGTTGCAGGAAGGCTTCGTTGTGAGTATACTGCTTCAAATAACTATTGCGTATTATCACAATCATTACTCTATTGTCGAGAAAATATTCTCGCAGAATTACAACTCTTACAACTTCTTACAGCGTGCAAAATTGTAACGATGGATTGTTGCAAGAATTTTTGTTTAGTGGCGTCACCGAAATTAGATACTTATTCTTTCTTCAATTCTCAGATTTTGTTCATTCTTTCTTGTAGATTGCTCTGTGAAAATTTTCTTCGTTTATTCCTTCGGTGGTAAATCCGTCTCATTTTCATCTCATTTGTAGAATAAAATTGAAAGAACAAGATGCACTTCTACTAAAGGAAACCTCGCAATATTAACACGAATAGCTCAGATGAATGCAATCTGTAGAAAATTTTATTTCAATTAGGCTCGTTCTCCGTTCGTTTAAACTCTTTTGGCCAAATGACAAATTGCAGTTAAAGAAGAAAAGGAATGCTAGGCGTCTGGAACGCAGGTGAAGAAGTTCCGAGGGTGCTTCTAGGCTTTGGATTTTCTGATCGGTTGCATTGGCACGGTTTGGCCTAGTAGTTGTTGCTGTTTGACACTGGCTGCGAATCGACGCAGTGCTCTTGCGCGTTGCCTTGCATATGCCGACTCGATATCAGAACCAGCGTAACTCGGTAGCTCAAGTGGTGGCGTATTTCCGCCTGTCCTTAGTGGGCATGGACAATACTGAGCGTCGGCACCGGGCTGACCAGGCTCACCAGGCTGCAAATGAACAGCATAAAATAATATCCACAAATTATTTCAACTCTACAACAGTACATAGTCTTAATTGGCAAATACGGATAATTATGTGTTCGAAGTGGACGCTACATTTCTGTTTCCACTGGAAGTGCTTTCTGACAGAATTTTAATAAAAGAAAAACATAATGCACCAAATTCCTAAAATTCATAGTTAACTTGTTTCGCTATATTCTAAAACGATTCCTTGAGTAGAAAACTTTTCGAACCTTAAAATGAATGATATTTAAGAACGATCAGATCTTTTCAAGACGCTTTACTTATTTATTTCTGCAAATCATACCCACACTATTTTCCTGGCCCAATAAAGCTAAACTTGCTCCGAAATTAGCGTAAAATGCCCTGCTTCCATTTCCCTTCCTTTGTTCTTTAGCCTAGGAGCTCGAAACGCATCCCTCTCGATGTTCGATGCCTAAAACCTTGTTAAGAGCGCAAATTCCTTCGCATCACTTTCCCATCAAATTCTTCCCAGCATTTCAGCTATTTTGGCATTTAATGTTAACGCACCACCTCAGCTACCTAAATTGTCCGTTGAAATGTAGAGGTCTACAGTGATTGGCTGCGATGGGCGATTTCTGAACATTTCCAGCAATATCATGATTGCGCATATATCATGCAATTTTCTCCTTTTAGTTTTATTTCACGATTCATTCACCAATTTATTCACTGAGCACTTCAAGAAATTCCAGTGAATGGCATTGAGCATTTTGTTGTTCCGTTTAAGAAATATGACGAAGACCAAAAGACGCTTTTTATTAGATAGAATTATTGCTGCACAAGTTGCATGATAATTAAAAACGTTGAGCGAGTGTTATTGTCCATAATGGGCAAACTGCCATCCTTCTGACCGAAATAAGTACGACTGGGGAGATTTGCCAATATGAGTTTAACGGGAAGGAATAAAGCCTTCGAAGAGTCATTAAGGTACCGAGAGTGCTCAGAACGTGCTTGAAATTATCTTGAGTTTTCTCCACTAAGCTACATTACAGTACATAGAAAGCTACGCTTGTTCTGTTCGAGAATTTCGCTCACAGATCTAGAAAGAACACACAATAAGTTGTATTCAGATGAGAAGTTTAAAGAAAAAGGAGTGGATTTACCGGTCCTCGTAGTCCGGATGCACCTGGAGGTCCCGGACGTCCCGGTGGCCCGGGTGGACCCATAGGTCCAGGCTCTCCTGGTCCTGCCATTTGCCCATTTGCACCTGGCGCACCTCGAGGGCCAGGAAGTCCTGGTGGTCCTCTCGGTCCTTTTGTGCCGATGAGCCTCCTTCCACTCTTGCCAGGTAGTCCAGGAGGTCCCGCCTGTCCAGCAAGTCCTGCATGGATAGACAGATGAAGTAATGAAAAAGCTTCTGAGTCAATAAAGGATGATGTGAACCTTCCGTCTTTTGTGATTTGTTCTATTTGTCAAGTTGATGATCACTTTTTTGATTAGTGGCGAAGACGTACAGTGTTTTACACTATCTGCGAGTAAAACTAGATACAAATGTTACACTAATTGTTCATTTTCATTGCTGCTTTATTTCGAGCAGAAGCAATTACAGGTGAAACGTTTTTATCCATCTTACCTGACCGTCCCGGAGCTCCGGGTGGCCCAGGTGGTCCCGGCGGTCCCATTCCCCCGCCTGCATGGCCTGGCGGTCCAGAGCGACCAGGTGGACCAGGAGGTCCTGGTGGCCCGCCTGGACCTGGTGGTCCGGGTGGTCCAGGTGGACAACTTATACACTCCATTGGCACCGGCGGTAGAGAAGGACCCGGTAGTGCGTCCAAGCCAGGTGGCCCATCCACTCCACGTGGACCAGGTTCTAAAAGAATACGGCGAATGAACAATCAGGCTTGATGGCTGCAAGAGCGCATGTTAGTGATTTGACTGCTTAATGGCATTGAAAAGGATGGGAGCTGTAGGTGCTATGTGGTTCAGCATTCAAACAAATATAACATATTCTAGACTGTATGAGCATCTCAAATGAGCCTTAAAAAGAGCCTATTTGTTCGTCCATTACTTTGCTTTTACTCGTTTTTCACTTAAAAGACCCTTTCGGGATAGTGCTACTTATATACGATCATCATCAGCTTTTAGTTTGAGCGGACTGGTGCATTCAATAATTCTGTAGCCGCGATTCATAAATTTCACAAAACTTTCTCTATGAGATTTTTTGGTATTGTTTTTCCATCAAAAAAACTTTCCGTCCAGAAAATCTCACCTCCGGGTAATCCTGGATCTCCAGGTGGTCCAGGTGGTCCTGGTGGACAATTTGCTGAAGGTGCAGCACACGCTGGAATATGAATTATTTGAGCAGTTTTAATCTATAATGAAAATCTTCAAAGTTATTACAGCAATACATGGGACTCTCTTTTTTTTTGTAACTAAGGAAGTATTTGTTTCCTTCTCTGTTCGTTGAAACAAAAAAGGTACTGAAAAATGCAAAAAGATGGAACAATTTTATTATTTTATCGTAGCATGTATCGAAATTGCAATCTGATTTAATTTTATTTAACCTGTTCAAATAAAACCTTAGATTTATCGCTGACTAAGTTAACCGCCATCTATTAAAATGCTCGTTATGATTTTCTATATGGTCAATTTCTTCATTGAAAAAGGTCTGTTCTGCGATGTTTCGACAAGTTGGTTGAAATATCATCATGTGGAATTGATGTGTAATTGATGTATTTCACTAAATAAGTTAGAAAATACTTTCAAAGGTATTCGCTGATTTAATCAAAGGTATAATGTGAACAAAAAAATTTAATAGCATTCGGTAAGTCAACTACTCACCACAATTGGCTTGCCTCTTAGTGCGTCCTAATGAGACGAGATCTGAGAAGAGCTGATTAGGAGACGTATCGTGTTTTCCATTAATCATTCCATGAACGCTCATGATCTCATCCCAAACACCATTGGCCAATACCTGCAGCAATATTCCTCCACTTTCAACATCTCAGTGAGCCTTTGTATGTATTGATTGAAAATGTGCAAGTATTACGCACAAAGCTAATTTATTAGTCAACTGTATAAGTTTGAATAAATTATAAATTATGGAAATACAAAAGTGGAGTTTCAGTGGAATTTCAATGGAGGAGAATTTTTATGTGAATGAACAACTCATAGTGCTAAGTTTACCTTACCTAACAACCTTACTATAAATACAACTATTTATTACCCTCAAAAAAAAGTTTTCTTTGTGCTATCAAAAGATTTGAATAGGAATTTGGTGATTGGGAAAAGTTACGCAACAATCATTTTATTATTGTATATTTAGCGTGCTCTTTAATTCATTTCCAGTAAAAAAAATTGCCTATCGTCAACAATATCGTTAAATTTGCCTTGAAATTGTCCATATCATTAAGCACATCGCTGTACAGAATGTTGAGGTCGTTAACAAGAACTCCAACGACGATTAGCGACCCGATGATGATTGCACCGCTCGCTGCCGATGCAGCATTAATAAACACCTGCGCCCCCATCCTAAAAGACCAGTGGAAAATTTCAAATCTACAATGATCTCAATTTGAACGAAAATTCGCAATGAAATTTAAAAACATATGAAACGAGAAATATATTCAATCATATACACCAAATATCAAAAAACATCCAAGAAATTTTCTATCAATATTTATTTTGAAAGGTTTCGAGTAAGCTAACTATCGGGCATTTTCACCTTTAAAACTAACGGGATCTTCATCCGTAACTAGCAAATTTGAGCACTTTATAAGAGTGGCAAATCGCTTTTAGCGAATGATTCGATAAAAAATCTCACTACGATACACTAAATCGCAACTTATAATCTAGGTATAGTCTTTCGTGGTGTTGCCTTTCAGCATGAAAGAACGGGAAACACTATTATTATATGATCGCGATAAAAAGGAATCATTACAGTGATAGTGAAGCTGAAAAATCTCTTGCACTACTCATAAAATTTTATGGAAAAGATCTCCTCACTCCTCCCCTGTCTCCTTCCCCCACTTACTAGGGCAAGGTAATTGATCAATGAATGCGAAAGAGTACTTCCGCTATTCGTAACATCTGTAGGGATTTGGAAATTTAGCAAGAACTTTCGAATAACGCATTTGCTTTATTGGAGTTGCATTGCTTTCATTTTTTTAAATGGTTAATTTTGGTCGAAACCAATGAAGTGGAATATTGTAAACGAGTACACAATAAACGTCCCAACTCTGAAAAATATTCCTAGTGAATTCCTACGAGAATATCATCTTTTTCCAATGAATTTTTTAAATTATGGAAAAAAAATCAATAAAAGTCCGCGTAATATTTTTAAAAGTTTTTTCATTTCAAATAGAATTTAACACAAAAGATATTTCAGATGTCCCGATTATTTGACCATCTGAATTCTTCAGTCATCATATTTAAGGATGTCATCTTTACTTCAGAATATTCGTACTTGCAATATAATAATTGGACAATATCATATTTCAAGCAGATTCTAGAGTTTGACCCACTTCGTCAAGTCGAAAATCAGCGGTTAGCGCAATCAGGATGAAGGGGGGCGGTACTGTAAATGTGAAGACGTATGTGTTGTGCGAATGCACGTTTGAGAGCACCTTTTATGTGCTCTCGTTTCGGCTCGGCTTGAAAAGTCGGTTGTATTGCTTTCATTTAACATTTTTTCTCCACTAGAATAAAAAGCAAAAGAAAAAAAAATGACTTGACATAGTGGGTCATATAGAAGTTGTCAAAAATATTTTCGTAAGTTAAGTACTACACGCATTCCACCAGCCACTTCTTTTTTTTTTTTTCTTTCCAGCAGCAATCACTTTCACCATTCGATCATCGACGAAGCAATCAGCGATCAGCAATACTACTTGTGTATATCCTTATTGATTAATTCATCGATGAAATTTGTACATTTCATCCATTACAGCAGTCAGTTCAAGATAATGCTCTTTTTCTAGTGAACGAATATGCAATTGTTGTTTTATCCGTCCTCTAATATGGTGAAAATTTGAACCAACCGTCTGGCACAAACGTTTTCTAATTCAAGTTAAGGGATGTGAAGGTTAAGTCCCGAAGATTACATCTCTAGCTCACTGAATTCATAAATCTTCTCGAAGATAGAACTGCCGCATCTCTTAAAGTATAATTTACGAAGAAATTTTCCTAACGTTGAGTAAATTTACTGAGATGGAGGCGAATAGCTTCTTTAAGAAAACAAGCAAGATTAAGGGAAATCAAGCATAACTTAGTTAAGTTTTTTTTTTTTTTTTTGAGAAAGACCACACGCAGCTTCTCGTTCGATGTGCACTGTTCGTTTCAATTGCTCACAACTGTACAACCTGTAAGCTTCAGTGGTAGCAGCGGTTAGTGAAAGTTCAAGCCGATTAAGTTTTTCTGACTAAGTCTGCTCTCTCGCGGTCTCTTCCCCCTATCCTGAGGTATACAACATATATGCTAAATTTATCGGAAGGTATTAGAAGGTGGGGGGGGGGGGAACAACTGTACAACCTGTAAGCTTCAGTGGTAGCAGCGGTTAGTGAAAGTTCAAGCCGATTAAGTTTTTCTGACTAAGTCTGCTCTCTCGCGGTCTCTTCCCCCTATCCTGAGGTATACAACATATATGCTAAATTTATCGGAAGGTATTAGAAGGTGGGGGGGGGGGGTGGAGAGAAGGTCTGGAGAGGCTTGGGCAGAGAATTTGTGGAATGTCGTCAAAATTCGTTAGCGTGAATGTCTCTGTGGTATTTTTAATGCTTAAAATTTTAATATCATTTGTCGCAGTGTTTCAAATGAAAGCTTGATCAGTGTCATTGATAGTAAAGGAGGGATCAATGGGTTCAGGAGAAGCAGAGAGAGGTAGGAAGAGGTGGGAGAACAAGATAGGTTATGACATTAATTGGCTTTCCCAAAAGAAGATTTCTTCAACTAGCGTCTACCGAAAAGTGTCTAACGACCTCATAATTTCAAATATAAGGCATCGTTTCATAGTACATCTATGAGGGACTGTGCTTATAAGAAAGAAAAAAAAAGAAGAAAAAATAGACGACAATTTCAGATGTTTATTCTACATAAACAATTTTGTACTCATTTGCTTTTAAATATTTTATACAAAGCAATGAAATGGTCAAGTGATGAGTTAAAGTACCGGTCGTCACATAAGAATTGACGATTTGTTAAATTTGAACTTAAGTTTTACAAATGCCTTCACGATTGTATATATCTATGGGGACAGAGTGCATTGAAAAAAGCGCTTGTTGAAAAATTTCTAACTCTGCAAAATAGTCAATTAATCGCATTTTCAAATGCAAAATTGTAGGTTTATATGTGGTGCATAAGTGTTATGCATAATGAAGTTCATGTTTGTTGTTTCCGATTCATATTTCCGCAGCGCCGTTTCGGTTCCCTATTATATGAACTGATCAGCTCGGTTATAATTGAACCCAGCTAAAATAGATTACAATTAATGGATGGCATTTATTCGTTGAGGTAGAATCACACAATGGTAGCAACGCTCGTTGTTATCTTCTAAGACAGCTGCGTTCATTAGCAAACATTCATTCTTAGATGTAGTAAATTTTTAATCCCTTTTTATGTCGTTGAAATTGATGCCAATCTGAGCGGCAGCCAAACGCTCACAAATTATATCCAGAAAAATGATTGTCGAAACGGCAGGCGTTTTGTTGAAATATAGAGATGGGAGGGTTCTTCGATGGAAGGTGGTGAAGATTCTAAGACGGGATGGGCCGGACAGAAAATTTTTCTTGGAAGATGCTCGAAACGATGAGGATAAAAGTCTCGTTACTGATGTGAACGAGGAACCAAGTTGAAACGAATGGAATGAGATAAAAATACAACTAAGATGCTTTATTTATCTTGCGTCGTAAAATGTACCAAATTTTAAAACAAACAGTAATCATCTACGTCTTCGTTTCATATTTGTGTCCATTAGCATTGCCTCTGATTTGGAATAGCCGCCGACGTATCACGAACGACGATCGTCTGCGGAACCATCAGCGTTCCCTTTTCCAATTCGAATAGCCACGCCAACGTCATCTTTTTCCGTTTTTTTTTCAAACTTGCGTTGCAGTTAGTGCCTCGAGGGCAACAGCGATAGTAATCATCTTCAGCGAGGAAGTGCTGGGAATATAGTAAGAACATCACCTATATCTTGAAGAGGTGGGGGCGGGGGTGGGGGGTAATGTCTGCGAGGAGAGTGCTCTACAAAACCTGGCCTGTCGACCCGTTTCAGTAGGTTTATTTTGACCACGATGGTATAATGTTGGACCACCATCGTCGACTCTTCACTAATCGGATCAATCGGCGAACGACGAATAGAGCAGTAGAACCGGTCCAATCGGTCGAATCTTACAGGAGCTCCGGTCGGAGCATACTAAAGTACGACTAATTGTCTCTTAGAAGAGTCCAAGGATTGCTCAGCGAATTTTACTGTGCTACTCGGAAAAACAGTCATTACTTTACGTCGTTGAACAAGTTATTAAAAGAAACTCGTTGATTTAATTTCTGTGAAATTCAGCATATACCTATGTGATATGAGAATAATATTTTGTCGTTTTGCATATTAGACTATAAAAGCAGTTTAACTTGTATCGAAATGCCCAATAACAGTATGGAGCTAACGATTCTGATATTTGAATATGCTTCTTCAGTAGTGTAATTTGAAGCCAACCTGTTAGGTCTGATTCACAAATCCTAATTCCCGCCTACACATATCTAAACGACTTTTAAAAAAGTATTCCTCTCGCTTTGAGTTTTTTACTCATGAATTTTATTTAGGGAAGAATTTTTCATATTGATATTGAAAGATTTAAACTCGTCATATGCAGAAAATGCAATCGTGGTTTCTCAAAAATAAACTTACCGCATTGACAAGTTGGCTTTCTGTAATATTATTGCTTGGTTGTTTTTTTTCGCTAAGAATGGATCTATCGTTCAATAGCCAACTTTTATGGAGGTTTGCTTTATTTCATTAGTTGCTTACTCGTTTCCCTTATTACTATGCAATTTGGTGCAGTCTTTTGCTGGTTGAAAATGTCAGAAACAGAAGAATTCTTGCGGAGTTCTTTTATTGAGGCTGAATAGAAGCATAGAATGATACAATTGTGCCTGATATACTTGTAAAAAGAGTTATCTTTACACAAAAGTCGAACACAATGAAGTGAACAGCATTTTCCAAGTGGAGTTAAAGGAAGGGATAGAGAAGATGCGACAAGGTTTGCGCGAATCGAAATGGATGTTCGATATATCTGCGAGACATCTAGACGGTCATATGTCTTCTGACCGGTTGCAATGGTCTCGACATACGACGTGGTTGTTGCATACGTCGAGGAGCAGCGGCAACACGACGATGTGTACGTACCGTTCTTGGTGGGCAAGGGCAATAGAGTGCATCGTGACCGGATGCTCCTGCTGCTCCGGGCTAAAAGCTTATTGAAAATTAATTCATAAATTCGAACAATTACTTAATGCTAAGAGTTTCACGTAAGCATTTGGATTCCAAGAATGCAAAAATAAAATTTTAAGAAACAAGTCGTCACATGATAATGCAAGGATTCGAGTTTTCTTTGTTTGCAGAAGCTAAACAACGAGCAGGAAATGAGGATTCAAGAGGACAGTAGAAAGAAAAAGGTGAAGAACGCTAAGTTTTCATGTCGAGGGAATTTACTCATGCAATATTCGTCGAGCACTTAACGTTGAATGCATTGAACGCGGTGACTGGTCATCCTTGAAGTTGTTGCCCTCATGGTATTATGGGCATCGCACTCAAGTCACTTAACCGGTGACGAAAGTGATTAATGTAAAGATTTGTAAAATTATGCCGCGCTCACGAGAAATGGCAAAAATATTGTAAGCTTACCGGTCCTGACGGTCCAGGTTGGCCAGGGGGTCCTGGACGACCTGCTGGTCCCGGTGGTCCCATCGGTCCTGGTGCTCCTGGCATACCCATTGGACCATTTGGACCTGGCCTACCGGGTGGACCTGGGGGTCCAGGTGGTCCTGGTGGGCCACGTCCACCAGCTCCCCGTCTTCCATTCTTGCCGGGTGGTCCAGGAGGTCCCATATTTCCAGGCATTCCTGTGCAATAATGTAAAAGATTAAGCACACTCATTTTAGCAAAAGAGCAAACTTGCATCGAAATTAAAGAATGTGTGGCGTAGAGAAAACCATTACAACAGTCATATGCAATTTACGGATGTAGGTTGCCTCGCCAGCGTACGCAGTTGCGGATGCCGTAGTGAAGATTTGAAAAGAAAAAAGTTCCTCAACTTCTACAGAAAATATTTTACGTGACGGAACCTATTGTTCAACAGATTTGAATTGAACCATTTGAAAGCCGAAGCTAATTAGTCTACAATAACAGCAAACAAAACTTTACTGTGTATGCAGTATATAGTGCTAGTCATTACCTGGTGCTCCTGGGTCTCCAGGTGGACCAGGCGGTCCCGGCGGTCCCATGCCGCCGGTTCCTGCACCTGGAGGTCCTGGTCGACCTGGTGGACCAGGCGGTCCTGGTGGTCCGCTTGGGCCTGGCAGTCCTGGTGGCCCAGGTGGGCATTGGATGCATCCTCCTCTGCTGGCAGGACCAGTAGTGACGCCGATACCGTCGGGGCCAGGTCTTCCGTCCACTCCCCGTGGTCCCGGCTCTGAAAATTGTTGCTTGGTGGAGAAAGATAATCTCATTGATAAACTGCTCACAATTAGAATGTGAAATGAAAAGCATTAATCGAATACTAATTTTACTTGAGGAGCCGATTTCATCAAGAAAAGCACCTATTCCTGAAAAACGTAAAGCAGCGGAATAGTTCTGTAATAATCCATTTATGCCTATAAACGTTAAGTATTTCAGACATAATGGCCCTATTAGAATAAACTGATTTAACAGAATTCCGCAAACGATTTCGTCGATGTAACTGCTGTATAAAAACTGTATTTTCAGTTTTAAAACTTTTTCAGTTTTAAAAAATCCTTCAAAAAGGGCACTCACCTCCAGGTGGTCCAGGATCTCCCGGTGGTCCTGGTGGTCCTGGTGGGCAATTGGCTGCTCTTGCTGCGCATGCTGCAAATAAATTTAGCTCTAATAAGCTCATAAATAAAGAAAACAAAATTCTCATTGAAACGCGTATAACGGATCTTCTCTATACGACTATGAATGATTTCTTATCAGTTATTTTCATCAAGATATTAGATGTTAATTTCCAAATGACATGTCGGGTCTCGGCATTCTCTGCTAAGTATCGGCACTTATAATAGAAGAAACTAAGCTTTATATTCATTCATTAAACTTGCAAACTTATAAGAACAGATTCATTTGTTAAGTGCTTTTATTACCGATAAAGAAGATATAACTTGCCACAGTTAGCCTGTCTCTTAACACGCCCATTTGAGACAAGTTCAGAGAACAATTCCTTAGCACTCTTTTCATGCGCTCCGTTGATCATTCCATGAACGCTCATAATCTCATCCCATGCATCGTTCGCCAATAGCTAAATTTTTTCGTTCACATTTCAAATCGAGGTGACAAAACGATCACTCAGAATTGGAACAAAACTCATGCTATCAAAATAGAAGTCTACCTTATTGTTGATGAAATAATTTTGTACAGAATAGTTTTGTCTTAATGCTTCTCACTTTACGTCAACGAAGGAGTTTCTGGCCCCATTTCTTCGAGGTACCATCAGAAACATCTAAATATTTCAAATCTCATATTTGAACTCAGCAAAAAATCTTCACATTCTTTCTTATGCATTTATTGTCCTTTTGAAATTTGCAATCTTTAACTAAATTAAACTATTTTCTTTGAAAAAAGCATTCAAACGACCTTGAAATCATCCATATCATTGAGAACATCACTATAGAGGGTGTTGAGATCGTTGAAGAGTACTCCAACGACGACGAGCGACGCTATTATAACAGCGCCGCTTGCAGCGGAGGCGATATTCACTATTACTCGCGCCCCCATCCTGAAAACACTTCTGAAATGCACAAGGGAAGCACTCTTCAACAGAACACACGTATAAATCAACTAAAATTTACTAGAATGATCTATGTTTTCTTCGGAAACTCTATCATTAAAAATTCAAAGTTCTTTGTGAGAAGAAATATTGTTGGAAAAACTTTAATGCCTCCTAAGGTTATTATCGTACATTTCTATGGTACAGAAGGAATACGTGCTTGCTCTTATTCAAGCACTGAGAAGTTTCTGATGAAAAACACTATGATCGCTGCTACCCTGATCCAGCATACTTGGCTTTGCAGTTGTCTTTTATATCCGGCGAGCAAAACAATGGTTTAATTGATCGAAGATATTTCTACATAACATTTTCTCATGAAGAAGTTCTCAAATATTGCATTTAGAAATGGAAAAAGGGAAGAAATAGAATACGTTAAATTTCAAGCTTTCAAAGCCTAACCAGAAGTTTTCATTTATCTTTACTTAATTAGGTAATCTATTTCCTTCCCTGACAAGAAAGGAAAAGATATTGAGGCAGGTGGAATTTGTTGATAGCGTTAAAATGCCGCAAACGCATGCAATGCATGGTTACAAAATGTTATGATGAAATGAGGCAAACGCACATAGGCGCACACATGAAATTCCACTCCCAGCTAATTGCTGTGAGAGAGGAACAAGTTTTCAGCATTTATACTGTCCAATTGCTCGTGTGGAATTGCTTTTATAGCCAGTGAACCACCCCCTGTAAAAATGTTGCACTGTCGCTCGTTGATTATTGTGTTTCCGGCCGAAACGATGCGACGAGGCACAAAAACGAATACAATTGGTTATAGACGAGAAAAGAAAAGTCTATTATTGAACGTCAACTTTTTTTCTTTTTTTCGCTCTTTTCTGGTAATCAGCATCATATACAGGTTTTCCTCGCATATTTTGCGTCCCCCCAACTAAAAAACTCTTTTCGCATTGCCCTCTCTAATTTTTCTTTTTTGCATTCTTTACAACATCGACAAATTCGCGTTGTAATGTAACGCAACCGTTCCAGCATTTTTAATTCCATTACTTCGACACATACCGACCAACTAAACGAAAAGTATTTCCACAAAAATTTCATGCACAAAAATATTTTAAAAGGGAATAATCGTATAGGCGATGATTAGCACATAATAAAAGCGATCGGAATATAAAAAGTCATTATGAGATGATTCCATAATGAAAACAGTTTTGTATAATTCATTAGAGATAAGGTTTTATTCTTTTATAACGCCTAAATATATCAATTTTCCCGCTCGAAAATTCAACACTGTTTAGAGTCATATTGGCAACTTTGTAATCGATAGTGTACAGCAATAACTGAAGATGAAGAAATAAAAAAGGATTTGAATGAAATATTGGCCAGTAATTTTCTTCACTTGCATCCTTCTATAGTGATGATGAATGAGATGAAATGAAGTGCGAACAAATGAGATAGACGCATTTGAGTGTCGGCACATGGAATCGGGCAGCTTTCACGAATACTTCTCAAGGATTTGGCAATATATGATAGTTTCAAAAAATTTAACCCTATGGGTTTTAAATTTTTAAAATCATTTCGAGCAAATTAGCGAATCTATGAATGAATATTTGCATATAAATGAAGTCAATTGAAATGTTTGTATGAAATGTTGTTTCATATACGGAAAGAAAATAGCTTAAATGCTAAACTAAAATTAATGAGGAAAGAGTAATAAGAAGGGGAAGTGTTGGTGTGGTCAATTACCGAATATTAGTAAATGGGTATGTAATTACTTCCCTGTTCCATCCTGATATTCATTGAAAGTAGCATCATCAATGGTGCTCAAAAAGGGACTCTAACGATGTCTCTTCCGGATCGTTTTCTCAGTGCATAGGTGAATGCTCAAGGTGCATTAATGGAAGATGTTTTCTACCATGCTGAAAGCTGCTGCTAAATTTTTCGAATTAGCAGCAACGCCATTTGGTTTTTTTAAATGCACTCTTCTTAAAGCATTCGTTGCCACTATTCGAATGTCACCAACAAATGCATTGCGATATACATTCTCCGCTGAAAGCGTCCACTTCTGCACGAGATTTTAACTTCCGTCTTCCGTTGCGCTTCTCCACTTGTATTTTGAATCACTCTATTAGAGCTCCCTACCCCCTCCCTCATGAATTTACCTACACGGATATTACTTCCGAAATAAGGTCATTCCAAAGCTGCCACATCTTCATTGTTCATTCGTTGTTATAAATGCTCTGCTTTTGCGTTCTTGCAACCTTCCATCTGCAAAGTTCATTATGCGACAAGTCGTGTCTGTGAACATGTATGCGTCTGAGGGTGTGTCTCTCTGTCCGATATTTCCATCTCGAGAACCACAGAATGTACAGTTAAGATTGGATATGGATCGTTGGGTGCATTTACAAAAAAGGTTGATCTTCTACATATCTTTCACGTCGATCATCAACTACAAAAGCGATTAAGAGCGTTTGAAGGAGGCAGACAATTGGAGAAAAAGCGAAAAAAAAATCCTTTACAGAAGATTTACACTGGCGATCGGATCGAATAAAACATGAAAGCATTTTTTCTCACGTTTTTCATTTCCTAGTAACTAAGAGAATTGATTAGTCAATAGGGTGGAAATACAGAAAGTGCATATCGTGCCAGCTTTGCTGGCATTCTTCTCCGCTTATTTTGAGTGGTCTATAACATCAACTTAACTGTCGTCTACTGCAGTTTGACAAGGTGCGTATTTTTTGTGTGCATTCAATGTGTGCCTGAATTTCGGAGCAGTGAAGTGAACAACAATGCTCAAATGGGGTGGATGTACGAAGAATCCAACAAGGAAAAAAATGTTAGAGCATAGTTGCTTCACATATAAAAACAATGAATTTTTAAAGAATAAGGCGCCTATACAAATTCATTTCGCTATTTATTAAAAATGTGATTCATATAGACTCCAAAAAATCGGCCCCTTAAGAAGCGCTGTCATATGGTGGATTCGCCAATATTTCAGTATTTCGTCACAATTTTAGCATGCACTTGATCCTCTTAAAGCTGCTAAATTCATTTCGGATAGTATTTTAATTAATCGGATACAATCTGGCATTTTTGAGAATAAAATTTGAAGAAATTTTTAAATTTACCGCTCACAAATAGCTGCTTTCTAAGAATCCGAAGATCTCAAAAATTTCTTCCATATAAAATTTATTTCTTTTCTTAGAAACATAACAGCGCTTTCCCTCTCCATTTTTAGCAAAATCCCAAGCAGCCTATGGGGTTTATCGAGGTGTTGCAGATAAATGTTGATCCACCTACCACTAATATTTGAAATTCCTTAATCAAGGCACAAAAAAATCTTCACCAGGCTTAAGCCGCAGATGTGCGAAAAACCGTGACGAACACAGCAACAGCACTTCCCTTTTTTGAACTTCTAGCGATATGCCGCTATGTATGTATCCAAAGGTTTTGAAGTGGTAGTTCGATAGTCGTGTAGCTGTAAGTAGATCAACATTATTATCTCACCTTTAAAGGCTAATGTACATAGCTATGGTATAATCCCATGGAATGTCAGGACAAACGATATCCCACGACCACAATGAGTTCTGAGGAACTTGACCTCTACTTGCAATGGGTGGCGGCAAAATCCAGATAGGAATTATAAACTATAGAGTAGTTTTATGAAGGTACCCACAAATGTTAGAGTCATTTGAGCTAGTGAGAAAAAACCTTCAAAGTAGCCTTAATTCTTCACCTCGAAGTGGTCACTGATATCAGGGTTTTTTCCTTTCTTATGATGGAGGAGGGGTTCTCTTAGTCCCCGAAGAGATTCCGATCTGCTCCTGCAACAACCTCACAATTAATAGTGCACACGCCTTGTATGGGCGAATGGGATGCGTCCTTAGTTTTCTTGACTAGCCAAGAGAAAGGCCATAATTTACATGCTTGAGAAGCTGCCCCTAAAATCAAAGAAATATGAGAATAAATTCATGCAAGGTTTTTTGAAAGTGGCAGACCAACTGAAGGAAGAGAGTAGGGAGACGGATGAAATAAAGGAAAAAGTGGAAAGAGGAGATCACAATATTAGTGCTCTACAAATAGCGAAAGCTAAGTGGACAAAAGAGACTGAATGCATTTCTGTTCCCATATAACACGATCAGTCGAACTGTGATCATCCTAAAAACTTATGCACAACAAATTTTCAAGCGTTCTTTTCAGTTCATGATCTGCACTGGAATTCTCTAAGAAAGTTTCTAAGAAAATGTGCTAAGAATGAGAACTTCCATATGAAGTCCCGCGTATGATTGAAACTAATCAACAGTCTGGCAGTAATATTCCTTTGGAAAACTTCTTCACTTAGTGACAGCTCGTTTCCGTGACGGCATTTCAGTGAATGCATTAAGCCGTTCAACTGCGTTAATTTCTCGATTATGAAAATAATTCGCCATAGCTTTTTTTCAAAAGAAATTTCTATAAATCTATCACTGCTTATTAAAATTACTGAAAAAAAAATCGTTACGACTATACTCATATGGCGAAGAAGCTCTTTAGCCGTGAATATTTGCTACGAAACAATGTTGTTCATCAGACATATCTGAAAAGCATGTTGGCAACAAATGATCAAGGAAATGAACATTTAAACAACGCTTCAACAGATATCTCGCTGGCATTTCTGCGCACTGAAAATGAGGCTGTGAAACAATCGTGCTTTCCACTGACGTTTTCTATCCTTTAATTTCTCAAAAAAATATGCAAATATTACACCATAAAAATTTGGATTTGATCATCATAATACAATTTGCAAAAAGAAAGCTACATCATATCCAAAATTAGCTGGTTGCCCTATAGTATAGAGCACTCAAGTTGTAATGAAATCACATGCATAATCCAATTACTGCGGGGTTTCATTAGAGTGCTATTTACATTGAAGTTCTGAAGAATGAAGCAGAAGGCAAACGATGTCATTTCGTATAGCTTTTTCCTGTCGGCACATGGACATCTTACGCCCCTTCTACTCGCCAATTTTTGGAAAATATTGCAGGGTAGCACTTTCAGCTAAGATTTGTAGTCTATTATATTGGTAAATGCTAATGTTCAAGCATACTCCACTGTTCCGGTTAAATTTTGCCATCAACTAACTGGCAAGCTACCATAGATCACTTTTCGTGGGGGATTATCAGAATTAAGGAACCAATTGACAGAAGTGGTTTTCTTTCATTGATCAGCATATGCTGAACTTCCATGGCATCGTGCTTTTCCAAACACGGTATTGAACGTGTCAAAATTGGTGCGTTTTACCGGATATTTCTGCAAAGCTTCATAAATTTTCAACTGTCTCCAGCGGATGTTGAGTACTTAATTATGACCCATTTTATCCCAAAACTTGCGCTTGCACCTCCTTGCAACTGATGTATAGAGGTGGATGGTGGAAGGAGTCAAACATATATTTTTTTGTAACTACTGAGTTCCATACTTAATTGTGGTTCACGCATGTTTAAAAAATCGCGGCGCTATGTGATTTAATTATACGCTATTATACAGTTTGAAGGGTACTGAAAGTAATGCGCATATATGGAAAAAAGAAATGACTTTGGCATTGAAGAACTTTCTGCGACCTTCGCACATAACTGGTTCCTGTGCATAACGTCGAATGCCATAAAAAGTGACCTTTTGATTACGTGATTTAAAATTCTCCTCTCCATTAAGGTGCCTGAGGATGCATCATGGTTGTGAAGTCTCGACGCTTGCACACAGGAAGAAAACAATTCGCAGAAATGACGGAAGAACACGAAATTATACACCTTTGTCCCAAATTACCTGCTGCATAAAATTTGTAATTATGTAACTGATTCCTTTTAGTGGTAGTAGATGGTACGCAAATTCAGCATGCCATAAAACTTATCAGTGGATCTTGCTCAATGATGTGGCGGATAAATGTAGAAGTGAATTGCGTGCTATGCGCTTTGGTGCGCATTCCCACTTTTTAATGTCCTGCAATCTTTTCCACATAGCATCTAATCCTTCTGAAGTATTAAAAGTGATTTTCCTGTTTTCTTTCGTTAGACAGACTCAAAGATCCCTTGCATCCGTCAAGAAGCAGAAAGATGATCTTTTAACTAAATCCACAAAGGTTTTAAAGGCATATTGTACACGATAAACCGACCTCTCCTCCCCGTCGTCATCGAAATTCAAGTTCATCCATCAATTTCGAAGAAAAGCTTCACTGATAATTTCGTTTTGTGTTATATGCCGACCAAGTCATATGGAAATATATATATATATATATATATATATATATGATCGGTTGGTTAAGTGAAAGAATGAGGCATTATTGCGTGTTTTTCCTATTTGTCAGCAGTCTGTAAAACTGACTTGTGCGAATGAATAGAATTCTATCGAGATATATCGTGCCAACCCTTCTAATAATCTTCTCCATCAATTTAATTGAAATCCTTTCAGTTAATCTATGGACAACAAACACGAAATTTCTTCTTCATTTCTTCAGCAATGTCATGTTGAAAATGATGAATGCTAGTATTGCTTTTTTCGCATCATAAAAGTGCAATTATTATAAAATCTTTTTATAGGTTTGCGAGCGTTGTAATAGCGGACGCAAACGGTTGCTATTTTTTGTCCATCTCTTGGCATTTATCAGTGAACAAAGAAAACAAGTTTCATTTCTTGATACGCTGCTGTGGTTCGTCTAAAATGAATTCGATCTAGAACATTTAATCTATGGCTAGCCGTTTCGTAACAAAACTTTCACTTCAGCACGAAGATCTTCCGTTGATCCTTCACAAAAACAAAAAAAGCAAGCAATCCTTATCTATTTTATATGATAGATTACCCTCGGTTGCACTTGAGAGTATTCAAATCTCGAGCAAGCAGCTTTTGCCGTAACTCTACGACTAGTATGACGTATTAAGAGATGTGTAGACCCGTGAGAACAATTCAATTTTATTCAGTGACAACATGGTTCTCGTTTTTTTCCACGTGAGCGTGAAAACTATTCACGATGGCGTCATCTCCTATTTTTGAATATTTTAGACGTTGTTTTTGCACAAATCTTTTTTCATTTAATAAAGCTGGGTGAAAATCCAATTTTATATAATGAACCCTCTGAATGCTTGATACCGAATCGGATAGAGATGCTTATGCTGACGTTTCGCATCTTTGAGCCATAATTGTAGCCAAGACATCAAACTTTGGAATTAAACCTTTTCAAAGCAATGCTAACGATCGAATTTATTACATACCATAAGGTGTCTGAGAAACAAAGATGTCGTCACTGATAACTTTTCATTCATATGTGATTAAACGCATATATCATATCAATGTTAATACGGCAATTATCCATTTCTGCTGAGGGGAATTCTTAGTTTACCAAATTCTGATGAACTGGGTGATAAATCCACTTGCTTGAGAGGTGATACGATTTGATAAGCAACCTTATTACTTGGAAGGTGTGAAAATTTTCGCAGTGATACTCTAGCCGATCGTATTCTCTTCAACGGTTGCGGGACACAAATAGCAATCTATGAAGCTGCATCACCTCTCAAATGAAATCGATGCATATTCCGACATTGGTGCATCACTCTTAATTTCTTTGCTTATGCAAGTTTCTGGAGCATAAGTAGTCGTGACATTAACTAATCAGGTTGCAAAATCTATAAAATATTGAAAGATTTCCCTTTCTCAGAAAATATTCCTTTCATCCCTGTCGAAATCAATTTTTTTTTTTCGAAAGATGACATTCCTTTTATCAAATATTCTTTCAATCAAAATACACAATGATATTCTTCTTCTATAATGCAGAATTTATATCTTCGAGAACCTTCGAGTTGATAATATGAGCAGATAATAATCATACTAAAATCTTTTGAAATTAAATGACATTCAACTCATTGACTGCTTAAAGTTCTTTGCTATTTCAATAGCTCTAGGAAGTTCCGCTATTTTTAATTCTTTCACGTCAAGTACATATGCAGAGTCAATTTCCACTCTATATGATCCAATGTAATTAGCAAAACTCAACCTTAATGCATGCATAATAATATTTTTATCGTTTTCATTGGCATAAAAAAGCATCGCTTTTCACCTCGATTTAATGCACTTTGCCGAAGGAAAGGAAAAAAATTTGTGATAATAGGATATAGCGCACATTCGGCTAGCCTACTTTGCCACGAGTTTGGTAAGTGCTATAGATATGCTCTAATGACAAGTTCTATGACACTAAGTTAGTGTGATAGTCACCAAATATTATATTGAAATTATACTACTCAATGCGAAATTATTTATGTATTTGTAATTTTTCTGGTAATTGAATTAACTGCACTAAATGTCGATCGGCTAGCTGTTCATTTTATGTACTAACTGAATCGGTTGTAGCTTTAATCAATTGCTATGGTGACTGATTGGCATCAGTTGCGCCCCACCCCCCTCCCCCCACTTAGCACATGTTTCACCTTGTTCAACACAGTTGCGCAAGCACATCCACCACCCACAATTCACCTGTCGTTCGTGCACCATTCACCTTTCAAATCATAGCAGCATATCATGAGGTGTAAATAAAACATCTTTCCATCTCATCTAACATTCCATCCCGACCGATGTATGCATCACTATCCTCTACGAGTCTCATTGATTGAAATTTCTTCATTAAAGGTATTACACTCGGTCACCACTTCACACAAGCTTACAAATGCTTCATTGCTGCGCGAACGTGATGTAACCGTGATGTAACCTTTATATTTTCTAAGTTCAGAAAATTATTATACTGTAACTCAGTTCGTTGCAAATCTTTTGCATAATTTTGAATAAACTTTTTTCAAATAGTTTAATGGATTGCTGTCTGATTTACATTTCACAAAAAGTCATTCGTGTAGTTTTAGTTATTCTTTAATACATATCGGTTCAACTTTTACTGCTATCAAGATTTTTGCAAATTTTCTTATGGGTTTCATGCATGTTTCAACAACAGATAAGTCTAATGCGTATTTCAATATAAAATCGAGAGATCAAAAAGCTTTCCATTTGAGTATGGCATAGTCCAGGTCAGATTCAACAAATAAAAGATATGTGCAAATAAGTTAAATAGCGCTTTTAACCTTTTTCGAAATTTTTGTTTGTAGAGCAAACGGCGACAAAGTCGCATGGCATATATATGTCCAAAAGTCTTCCCAGCAATTTCAACTTCATAGTCAAGGTATTTGCTCTCGCAAAATTAGGTTTGTATAATTTACAGGTGACTTACAATTTGCAGGTTTTTACAGGAATAATAATCCCCCCTATCAGCATTCAGATTAATTCGTCAACTTCAAAAGTATTAAATGTCAAAAAATATGCATAAATTTCTGAATTGTCGAATAAAAAACGAATATTTTCTAAAAGATATACGTGTAGTTAGATCATTTAAAATATGAATGCATTATAGCGTGCTCTTAATTGTTCACTGGCAATTCATGATAATTTTTGATTTGATTATATTACTTTTATGAAACCTTTGAAAATTTTCACAAATTATTTCATCCACGCTAATATACAACAAAGGAGGCAGTTTAAATGTGATTAATTCTCATCCATCATCTCTTAAATCAACGTTTCTCTTGACCTAGGTCGCGAACCTGACTCTTTGACCCAGATCGCGAACTTGGCAATGACATTCAGCTAATACATACAGAATGTTCATTTCATTTCCTCGAATGCCCACAGTGTTAACTAACTATAGTAGAGCCTGAGAGGTCAACTGTGCCCATTGTGATTATTCAACAAACAATTTAGTATATCTCTTAAAAAATTTCCCTCCTAAATCGTCACGTGCTGAGCATATCTACCATAATATGACTAGACAATCCTGCAGTAGACTGCTTCACTTCGACGTAAACGAACAGAATCATATGAACATAGAAAACTGCTATCTATGAATATCACTATTTCCAAATTGACCTTAAAGTGCTCTTAAAATATTTTCCAAGTGGTATTACAAACCATTTTCCTAACACATTTGAAAAAAAAATAACAGGAAATATTTTCAAAGAATTCTCTAATTGCAATTTTAACGAATATTGATTGCCTCTTTCTTCGATTTTGCCAATATTTTGTATCTTGCAATCATACATCAGCCTCAACTTTTAAATGTGTTCTGATTGAAACGATAAAATGCCTAATAAACCATTTTGAAGGTATGAAACGATTACCTTTTGCAGAAATGACTGAAAAACTAAAGGAAGTCGTAAAAACATATTAAAAATGCCACCTTATAAGAAACTTTCATAATCTGATGATATCTTCATTCCGAGCGGTAAAGTGAATGGAATATTCGATTAGCAATATTTGCAAACAATATATTGCATCCATGACAAAAGTAGGACACAGATGTTGTTTATTTTCATCTTGTCTGAGTTGAATTCCTATAAACATCGATTTACTTCAAAGATGGCGACTTTCCGTACATGTGAGGTGTATTTATTCATATATTTTATGTGAGTTGTGTTTATTCATATATAAGCAATGCGCGCAATCTATCAACTAACTTCTCCCCATATATAAATTGATGGAACATCGCAATGACGCGGCTGGCATGTCTCGTATATAGCTTTGACGCAATCCAAGTGCAAAGCTCCCTTTGAAGTGGTTTCTCACGAATGCAGTTCTTTTTTTTCGTTCCTCCTCTCTATTGCAATAAATCCTTCCAAAAGAAGATACTGCAGATCATACTTTTCTTATATATCCGTTAAAAACGCTTTGAAATTGGTTCTGCTCAACATCAGACCACAACTTGTGAGTGCTATATTACTAGTTGCAGCCATTAATTTCCGTGAAATTACATTAACTCACATGTCGTTCACCTGTTTCTCCATAAGCTGTTTCAAGTAGAAGAACTATTGAAGCTAAGGGAATAAAATTTGATGAATAAAATCAGTGCCATAAAATTGCCCCGAATCGGAGTTGACTCCGAACACAACAGCTTTAAGATGACCAATGAACCCATTAAATGCCATAAATTTACGAATTCATACGGTCGTGTCTGCGAGTGGAAAAATCACGCTCAGCCACCGCTTCATTTCGTTCCATATACAAAGCACTCACACTTCACGGAGTTGCAAATTAAGCTTGCGTGTTAGAATCACAAGGCACAGACGTCACCTGACGTTTCAGTGCACAAGGTCATCATAACGTGAAACGTGACGCTGCTATGCATCAAAATGCAACCGCAAAACCCCTTCATAGCGCTTATTTCGTAGTGCATCTGAGGCATATATATGTATATATATAGACCATGAAACCAGCTGGCCAGGTGAGGAGCATCGCAAAAATATACGTCATGCTAGATCCTTCTTCATGCTTCTCCACTATTTATGTCGATGAAAAAAGTGCAAGGAAAATTCGAGTTGGCTCTTCTCAGATAGCTCGGGATCGTTTTAACGCCATTCCTTCATAATGATTTTGACGACGTTGTTTCGTGATCGATTTTTGTAAGAATTTCGCTCGTTTATTCAACACATCCAGTTAGAAATGCTTTGTCCCCTGCAACAGCCAGCTTTTTGTTGGTTCGACTGCGCTGAAGTAGAATCCTCACTCTTTCCGCTTTTCCCTTCTTCCTTCTTCCTTCTAGAGGCTATCGGCAAAAAATCCTTGCAAATATAAGCAAGCTTGTGATGTGATCTTTGATAGTGGTCGTACATTAGACGTATACTTCCACAATATACCTCTTACTTATTGCAGACAATTCAGATCTGCAATTTCGTCTCTTCGAGACAAAAATGATGAAAGACATACTCGTTAACAAATCGACATAGTTGCATTCATCTCAACAGTGATCTCAGCAGAGATGATTAGCTAAAATTGACGAATGGCTAATGGATTTTACAGCGTCGACAACAATATTGATGGTATAATTTGGGCGATTATCGTAAAGTTTATTTATTGCTTGTTCCTGATGAAGATTTATGACTCTTTTCGATGAAGACTTCTAATTTTTTTCGTTGTCATGGACACATTTATATTAAACGGTTATCGTCTCCCAATGCTTTTCTGTGAAAATATTTCGTAATCACTCGCGCACATGTAATGCTTTTTTTAGCAAGAACAGTTTAACTTTCGAAGCTTTAGATATTCTTATTTATTAAGATGCTGAAATTATTTTACGATTTGATGAAACAACTTTTTGCTGTCATATAAATAAACCGGCTATCTATCAACCGGTTCGATCGATGCAGCAACGAAGCAAAACTTGCTCTTGATAAGAGATCATCGTAATGGATGAGCAATGTTGAGGATAACCGGCCTCTTTATGGAATATTCATTTCCTGCAAATTCAAGCATGCAGATGAGATTCGCTACTGATGCCCCATTGTAATCCATGTTCGTCACTACTCTATTCACAGTGACTTTCTTGCGAGGATGTTACAAATCTTTATTTTTGGTGAGCACAAAGCGGATGCGATTATAGAAGATAAAGTTTGAACCTCTTGCACGAGAAATGAGAGATCAACCACATCAACACAGTAGCAGCATGAAGGAAAGCCAAAAAATGGTGTATGGGAGCAGTACATTAGGTATGGCCTCGTATATATGCAGGTGTCTTCGCTCTGCTTTTTTCTCGTATATTTTGTTCACATAGATTTAGTATCTGTATAAAACGAATGACTATTTTATATATATGTTTATAATTGTCACTCGCAAAAAAACTCGAATATGGCCCACTTGAAGCACTAATACTTTAATATGACACGACATTTGCTAACTGTATAGTAACGGAACTTAGTTTAATTCTGGGAACCCGTATTGCAATGATGTAGCGAGTCGCTTTCAATGCGAGTGGCAAGTTTTTTTCTTCTTTTCCGCTCGCCTAACGGGTTAACAAAATTCGTTTAGGAGGGCATCAATGAAATTTAACGGTGTGTGCAGCAGTCATGCTCATTTTCATCTCTACTGGATAGGTCACTAAATCGCATAGTCTTCCTTTAGAGGACTCACGATTCTATTCTATAAAAGTCTTAAATCACCGAAGGCCACCGACTACTTTGTTTCTCAGAAATTCGAATTTTCCTGATTAATGATGGTTTTGGAAATGGACTGCATTGCATTATATCCTTAGTCAATTATTGGCAACATTTTTTACTATTAAAACGAACTGAAAATGCCCTACGGTCTATTCTGTTCTATACCCGCTTAGGATTGACACTTTGTTACCGTTTAAGTTTTCATGTTTCAACATTTTCTTTCAATAGAAAGATTAAATTGCCTATACTCAAAAACTAAATTTTGGTTGGAGAAAATTCTTTAGAGAATTGAGCTCTTTCCTCGATGCATCAACTTTTATCTTTCATCTTCGAGACTTTTCAAATCTTTTGCCTGCATAACACTACCCTTCCCAAAACCCAAATTTTTAGTTCTTTATGCGGTTTATTTCTGAAGGTAAATGTCTCAGCACAAAAATTTAGCCTTACAAAGTACCCAACGAACAGCATATGCATCAAACCCCGCTTCTATCAGCATAATACAATTCGATGTTAAGCAAGAGTAGATTATTTCAAAGTATATCATAATAAGTAGTTTTGTTTAACTGCTTACTGCAATAGCGAGCATACTTTCTTACGGCATATGATATTGACCACTGGCAATGGTTTACTGTATTGCTATAGTATAAACAGTAATTATGAGGAACATAGGGCTATGAATACTTGGAAAGAATCTTGCGATCGCTACAGTGCGAACGGAATTTTATTTCCGTCACAATAATTTAGAGCCCTGTAACGATGCCAACTTTAGCCTGGTTCAGATTTAGAAGATAACCATTTTTAACTGTGAGTAAAATTTTATACGCAGGTGAGATTTCACCTATAACTTTCCTTTTTCAACCAACGGTGAAGAAATGTTGCAAAAAACAAAACTACTGCAATCGATTATGAAGAGATAATACAAGGATTTTATGTTTCAATATTCGTTGTTACTACTCAGTTAGTACGCCATGATTTGCATCATCCACTTTCCACCTCCAACATTTTTACAAAATGAGAACTGAGGGGAGGCTCACAATGGTACCGGATTGTCATAATCGTATTTTCCCTCGACCCATCCCGCCATCCTCCCCATTACCCCTTCCCTCCGCCTCTCTGCTTAATATAAGCCTCTGAGGTACAATGTTACAGATGTTAAGGCAATTTTCACTGAAGTCTTAGGAAAAGTCAGTATATGGCGTCATTATTGTCGTCTCGAATTTCAAATAGCATTGAAGGAATTTTTTTTGGCACATTTGTTTTCATCGCTAAGTGCATCAGACATAAAGCGCAACAGCGGTGAGTATATCATTGTTTCTTACAAATGCTATCCTATTTTTTCTCTCGATCATTCGTCCTCTTCATATCTATAGGAAAATGAGCTCTCAATTGTTGCAAAATATATGTGAAATCGATTTGTTTGACTTTAGATGAATGTCCATGCTCGTCAACAACGTTCACTTTTCGGGAACAAATTTCACTTTTATGTTTTTACTGTTAATTAGCCATTTTTGGTCATTTTTATTGAACACTTTTAATTGAACGCATTTTTATATTTCTCATTGTTTCTTCTAATTACCTCATATGCACCATCTTTGATAACAAATTCCATTTAGTGGTTTAGTGAATTTTCAAATTCCATTGAAAAAAAAAAACTAACGGGACAACAGAAGTCTGTTAGTTTCTCAAAAATAGACATGAAATTCGGACAATAGATCGTTCACTTCAAATTGCTCAGATTATTATATTTCAAGGGTCATTCTGCTCTCCCCTTCTACCACTTCAGCACTCCTCCCATGATCTTCTCTTCCAGAAATTTTCCAATACTCTCATGACTGAATGCTGGAGAATTTATGCGCCAATTTGGCACTGATCATCGTCCGCAATAATAGATATCCGTTCTTTTAAAATTTCTCATGAAAAAGATCATGTATAGTTGTTTGACAGTTTTTCAGAGGACATAGCTGCTTCCTCATATCCTGTGAGACAAGCACCATGAGTGTGAGGATAACACCCCAGTATTTTGATGGGAGCTTTACTTTATGATTAAATGGTGCGAATTTTTCTTCAGTTTGTCTTCCGCTATTATATTGCAGAGTGAAGAAATTTTTTTGAAAAATGTTTTATCACAGACGTAAGTATCAAGCGAATAGTCTTGTTTTTTATATGTGGCATAATGCAAAAGCGCAAAAATCTAAAGAAGGTCATTTCGTAGACAGCCGTTTGGAGGCAGTGGCACATAATTCGAAAAATCTTTTCCATATGAATACTTTTCGCTTCGCAAGCGACCACCAACATAGTTGTATATATCGATCCATAGGCAGCAAAGAATTTATGAAAATAGCTACAATAGTTTGGTGCTTTCATATTTCTTTTAGTTCCTTTAGAAGTCCTCGCCGTCCTGGAGTCTTCACTGTCCCACCGTTCTCACCGTCCTCACTCACTTCAGGTCTTCATTGGCTTCACACATTTGAAGACCTCGCTGTATCATTTATTCGGAGTTCTTACTGTCCATATGAGAACCCCAAATTAGTATCCGGAGTCCCCGCAGTCCTCATTTGTCCGGAGTCCTCACTGTCCTGACTTATTTGTAGTCCTCAGTGTCCTGTCTCAATCGCACTTGTCACAGTCCTCACTCATTTGGGATTCTCACTGTTCTTTTTAGTCTCTATGCTCTGCGATTGTTAAAGATTATAATCTGATAATCATCCTGATTCGTTTGGTTTTGTTTTGAAGAATCTCGGAAACTCATAAACGCATCCACATCAGTTCCATAACCACCGTGTTTGACGTTTACCGACAGGTGAATTTATCGACCTCCAAAGGCAACTGATGTCTTCAAGATAATTTAGGCTGTTTATCGCATACAAGTGGGCCGCATTTTCCCGATTGATATTGACACCGAATGTTCACCCTCACAAAGGGCCTCTTCATTATCATATATAATTCGTGCTTTTCCGTCTGATGAGCATTACGCCTGCAGAAGTGCTGATAGGGATCGATTAGAGTCGGAACGATTGATTTAAATCGCTTCAAAATACTAATCAACACTCTTAGTCTAACCTTTATTTCCCAATCGGATAGAAATGTCCCATCCTTGCCTTCGAATTTGCCGCACTGATCGAAGAAGAATAAAAAATATAATTTTTGTTCGATCAATATAATTTGATGGTTATGTACGAAGTTTGATGATTGCGAAGGAAAATAATGGGGAAATTTGACGGTTTTATTGAAGAACGCAAATAGCGAATTGTTGCACTGCATGATCCGTCAATATTGATGAGGAACTCAAAAAATATTGAAATCTTTCTGAATAGATGCCTCTTCCCCTTAACAAATCTCTGTAAAAGATTTGTTCACTTTCTACAGTAGCTAGCTCTTGAATGCTCTGTCGATCCCCTTCCCTCCCCCGCTTCTCATCCTACTTAAATTAGACCTTCAGCGCAAGCTGCCGAAGTTTACAACTTACAATATAATTAAGAGCTGTCAGCTCTCATAGACGTTATGATTTGAGTGAAATCAATCTACCCAAATCAATCAAAAGCATACTACATGTATATGCATGCAAATAGGAAATGATTATCGTTCAAAGAAATACCTCCCCATTCAAAATTTTGCGAAGTTCTTAAAATTTGTTTAGATTATTCGAGATCTCGCGAAATTCTCTGAGTTTTTTTATTGCGAAGTGTTCAGTTCACTTGATTAAAAAAAGGAAATCTGTGGAAATTTTTTCAAAGCACTAGAAAAATTTAATTGTTATGAGAGATTTTTAATGAGAGATTAGAGAGAAAGGGAGCAACCCAGCCAGTAATGCGCCGCCTTGATGGATCAAATTGATTCACGGACCCAATAAGCTATATAAACTATTGGATTTGTTGTCACACACATCTTTTGAAGAATGTTTTCGAGTGTTGTTAGCATTTTGACTTGATTCATGTTCGTTGAACAACTTAGGGCATTCGTTGAATATCTATTTACAGCTCATTAGGAAATGGTTTCCTTTGCTAGCTTCATAGCTATAATTGTTTGTTCCACACAGCTGTCTGCAAAAGAACATTTGCAGACAGCAGAATTTTCGGCTAATTTGGCTAATGATTCTCACATTAGATGATCAGTCAGCACAACATAACAAATATATATTTATATTTATAGTTGTATGCAATGCTTTTTTCTTTTTCTTGGTGTTTTATTTCCTTAAATTGACCAATGACTCAAATATGCTCTGATAGGCGATGCGTTCCTTATCGAATTGCTATGGATTTATCGCAATTTCTCTATGTGTGGCTTTCGACGATTTAATGAGCTGATCAACCATGCATCGTGCAGTGATTTGAAGGCAGTGATGAATGATTTTTTATAGACGCTTGCAGAACTCATGAAGATGCTATCAGATTTTTTTTTCGTTAAAGAAAAATGTTGGCAAAAAACTTGCCCATCAACCGCACCTAGGTATTTCTTCGAAGCAATAACACTTTCAATTCGGCCACACGGAAGGGTAAAGAGAATTAATGATTTGAAGAGGTCGTCGAACACTTCAGCTATAGGAAACAGTTTTTTGACACTCTGTATATATGTGGAGAGAAAACATAAAACATGGACTATTTGGAATATTAGAAAGAACTCTTTCTTCAAGGACTGCATAACCCTATACAAATATCAGCTGCAACAAATATCCTAAGGAGGCACGAAAATCGCGGATTCTTGAAGAACCACCACTTTTTGAATCACCAGCTTACCTCAGAGCTTTCGAATGCGGAGATAATGTTAAAAGCTCAAAAATTTCAAGAAAAAAATCTTGATTATAAACTTATATTGAGTTCACTTTTCTTAATCCATTCTGGTAGAGTTGAAGTCGCATTTCCCACCTTCATCTTTAAAGTTTCATCGTTTGCTTGTCTCGTAATGAATTTGTGAACAATGATGAAAAGTGTAATTTGAAATTGCAAAAGAATTTAACTTACGTTGCTTTGTCACATAGGCAATTAATCACCGATAGTGTAATTTTATTAGCAAAATGTCCTCGATCATTAAACGCAAACAAAAATCAATTTGCAGAAAAAAAATTCTTTCCAAGACCCAAGTAGTTATGGAAATTTTGCAACAGATTCTTTTTTTTTGCATCTTGCTTCGATTTTGCAAGATGAAGCTTGCAAAAACGCACTACGATGATGATGGCTATGATTTTACTTTCATTTTAATATGAATGTGAAAGTTCGGTTCAAAGATCTCGAGACTTTGAAGAAGAGCATTTATGCAACGTTCTGGAATCAGAAGTAGCAGTGTTGCAGATACGCAAATTTCTTGTGGTCCTTCTCCGTTAATGCTGATAGTGTGAAACTTGCTGAGGCGAGGTATTTTTGCTCGAGGGCTAATCGGTTTACAAGTGAGTTTATTTGGTTATCTACGTGATAGATTCGTGCTGCGAATTGAAACATCTCCAGTTATGAAACTTCCTATCTCTGTTGAGGTGCACGTAAATTTAATATTGCTTCAATATGTCTGCCCGTATAAGAACTTGAATTTTCTTCTGGAAGTTAGCGCTTTCTTTTTCATTTTGTGCTATTCAGGATTGAGCAAATCGTGATAACCTACTGCCATAAAGAAATGCAAATTCATTTTTTGATGAACTTGAGGTTTCTCTTGTTTTCCAAGACGATATTTTTTCCTTTTTTTTCCTGCAAACGAAGATCCTTTCACACAATTCACTGCCATCTTTTCATAGCTGGCAATCTTTCCGCCTAATTTCATATAATGCTATCTGGGTGCAATATTTTCACTTAAAAATTCATTTTAATACTTTTTCTTGCCAATAAATTCCTATTTGCTGTTTCTTTCGCAAAATAGTTTCATATGGAGGAGGATCATCGCAAAGGTTTGAGTCATGATTCCTTGTAATTTCGCTATTAAATTGGACACTTAGTTTAGAGTTAAAGCATTCATTCATATAGAGAGCGAACATTACAAATTCTGCCAAGTTTCAATGGATTTTCATTCAAACTAGCTAGGTGGAATAAAATGGTGGAATATTAGCCTTTGACTGATGGATTGATCGTCATTGAACGATGAACTTGTTGGACGTTTTTATTTGTTAGGAAATTTTTTTGGACGGATTTGATGCTGGTTTTTTTCTCGAATTCCTCTCAACTAAGATGTTACAATGAAGAAGTAAGAGAGAAAAGGAATCTTGAAGTGAAACTTTCCATCAAGTCTGTTCAGTAAAAAAAAAAAAAAAAAAAAAAAAAAAAAAAAAAAAATTCAACGACCTGCTTGCTACACTCTGCTTCTCATAATCTCCGTTTTTTATCGAAATAAATGTAACAAACAATTTTTTTTTTAAATTCATAGCGACCTTCTTTAAAGCTGATACCCACATCTCAAACCATTCGTATCAATGATCCACCTGTTCTAAGTCGAAATCGACATGGTAACGGTTTAATGAATCGCCTTTGCAAACATTTTGGAAGGACTTCTAAGCACCAAAATGTTCTCGTCAGCTTTTTCATGACGAATATTTTCGTTCAAACATATTTAACGATGCTGTCACAATTCATAGATGGTTAGCTAGGTGCAACTGCTTTGCATTTTCTTTTCGATTTTTTATGCCCTTCTATGATGATTCATAATACATATCTTTTATGTTGAAATTATTTATTTAGTTACACTGAAAAAGAGACCCAATATAAATTAACAGCGAAAGACAAAAAATCAAAAAAGTGTACCGCTTGAATCGTCTCAAGAATACTACATTTTCATTTGTGTCATCTTTGAATGTAGCTCGAGGAAATGAAAGAGGAGCAGATTAATCTACTCATCAACACTTAGATCACTTTTCTTTGGTTCCTAATTTATCATCTGCTTTTCCTCTGAAACAAAATGGCACAATGCTTTGTTTTTAAAGTTTGTCATAAATATTAACGACAAATAGCTAATATAACAAATACAATGATGACAAACCACCTGTGCATGTCCTCTTTTATGTCTTCGGATGTCACGATTTCATAAACGTCAGTTTTTTTATTGTTATTATCAACAATAACATTTGCGAGTGGTGATTTGTTAACTAGTGAAAACCGCATACGGTGAAAGCATTGTCATATTCAAAACATATTGGCGCAATGTTCCACGTAAATCATGACGCAGTTCGCCTATACAAAGCTCAACTACGTTTTCAATCATATCTATTAAAACGGCAAAACATTTTTTTCATAGAGGAAACTTGAAACGTCCATCCATTTTTGCATTCATGTCGCCAATATTTTAGAAACATTTTATAGCTATATGGGACAAAATTAGTTGTCTAAATTTTCTTAAGCGGTGTAATATCGAGTGTCGGATTTTTTTTTTTTTTTTTGGCTTCTTTTTGCGTAGACGAAACAAATGCTCGCATATTCATCGAAAAAAAAATTCTAATGTGCCGAAGGCATCAATCACTGTATTCTTTTTCTCAGTTGAGTTGTATGCCCTCCAAAGTTCCCAGTAAACGAAGGTTTAAAAAAAGACCTGCCTAGAAATGCATATCAACGAATGTGATAATGGATTTTTGAGGGAATAAAAATGTAATATATGCGATGCATGTGGGGCATTTCGGATCGCTACTGACTCTATTTTTAGAGATGATGAAAGATGATGGGTAATGAGATATTATACTTAGCAATTACAATTATGAAATGAATTCATGCCGCTGCATGCATCCTAAATTAGCATTCACCCCTAATGCATGCTTATAATCAATCTAGTTTTTTCGAAGCAGTACAAAGTATCACTAACATAGCAGGTAGTTTTAGGAGGGTTTTCGCTTCGTCAAGAGCGAGAGAGGGAGAGAGAGAAGGAGTTTTGAAGCGTGAAGCCAAGTCCAAACCAAAGAGGAAAATCAAATAAGCCTTGTAAATCAAAAAGCGATTGGTATATCTTCATTAAAACTGTACAAAACGAACTTGCAACAGTCCGTTGTATTGTTGATACCCAATAACGTTGAAGAATCACTTCGACAACAACAATAGTAACAGCAGTCATCTGTATATATTATGATGCATTGTCGCCGTCACTCACTAATCTAGGATATATGGTTAGCCGAGTGGCTAGCGTATTTAATTACTACACACTTACTCTGATGCAGTTTTAGACGATGTTATGCGAGCCTATTCCCAGGCGATTCACTCTTAGTAGCCAATTGCTTTTCTTAGTCACTTACATAGTAGGTGTTCTATAATGGCTACTAATGAAAATGTGAGACATCACTGTATTAAAAAATAAGCTAAACAGCATATGCCAAATTACTTTCAAAACGAATGAGAGGTGAAAAGAGCGAATGAGAGAGCATTCAAATCGTCTCTGAGATCGACAACTGAATGGATGGAGTTCGAAGAATTTCTATAAGTCTTATTGAAACGTACTCTATATCACTTTGATGCCATTGCTCGCTGAAATGGCCAGGATTTCCCAGAGTGATTGTCGTTTCTGGTATATATATATAATATATATTCAAAACCTCTGGAGCAGGGAAATGAGCACAAATGCCAAAGAAATAGGAGTAGGAAATCTGAAAATGAGATAATAGATAGTGGAAAAGAGCCTGGTAATCATGAAAATTACAACGAGTATTAGACCAAACTTAAAATGCTATTAGGCTGTAAAATGTGCTGTAAAAAATCGCATTTTGTTAAGCGTTTCAGCTGTTATTCGTTCACGTGCGAAACTTGAGCTATGCGTTGGCCATCGTTACAACATAACGTATAACTTTGCTAGTCTAGAAATTGAACCGAGATAAAGAATATAGAGCGTTATGATTGTTGAAGGTTAGAATTAATAAAGAGATGAAAGAAAATGAGATGTCGAAATCGAATCAGTGGAAGAAGGGAATAAGAATGAGAAGATGTTATTAGGAATTAATTATAGGCAATAGTAGCGCTAAATTTCGATATTCATCCCTTTAATTTAGTGTTAAAGCGGTAAGATTGTAGCCATTTCGTGAAAACTGTCCAATGCTTATATATAAATAAATAAATAATATATACTTGAGTATATATCATTTCTGACAGTAAAACCTAATATGTTATGGGCTGCTAAGAGTTGATAAAAACGAAAGTAACATTCAAAACTCAATCATGGTATTTGCAGCTATCACACTCTTGTATTCTAAATTATATGCTATCAGCATCTGTAAAGTAATACATTGCTATATAGGCAGCACATAATGCTGAAATTATATAACAAGTAAAGCATTAAATTTATGGTTGAAATGTAAAAGTAAATTTGAAGATAATGGTTGCAATGAAAGTAGCCTACGACTATATAAAAAGATGGGAGAGATACAAAGTGCCGAAATCGAATCAACTTCCAAAACAATATGTAGATTTATACAGGTTCGTATAATGATCGCCTACGAATGTTCTTAAACCGTTATGCTCAGTAAATAATAAAAATAATTGCACCCGGGCTGAACGAACACACCTTTGTATAGGCGAGCTATCAGAGTAGATATTATAGGTTACTGATCTCGACAAGGATAAAAATTTTTTCTGCAATGCATGCATAAGTTTGATTAAAGGCTAATTAAAGTTGTGTTTATTTATTTTTATGTGGATTATTTAAAAATTATATAATCAATAATAGGAATCCTTACTGCTATTTGCTAAATACTACAGTATTTAGTTATATATTTGTTGAAGACTTCTTTTATTGGAGTATGCGAACTTCAGTTTAATTCTGGATTTCTTCCTGAAGTGATGTATAACTATCGTTGTATCGAATTACAATTTAAGAAGCCTTTGTGTTTATAGTTTCTAAAAAATCATTCGGACTCATTATTAAAATTCTTTTCTGTTTGAGCACAGTTCCAAGAATCTGTTTTTTGTGATAATATTGCGTTTTTTTTACACATTGTTGGAGATATTTCATTGAAAACGAGTATATTTATTTACCTTCAAAATGAATTGCTTCTCTTTTGCCAAATATTCTCATTTTTATCCTCTTTTCAATAATGTATTAACTCATATCCTTCAAATCATCCACGTTTTCCTTATTATTTAGCCTTATTCCTAAATTGTCATCATAGATTTCTTAAACAGTTTTTTGAAATTGATCATACTTAAATATAAGTTCAACATATGATAGAAATATCGCTCGCATGCATCCATTAAATAAAATTTATAGAATATTTTTGCATTTGTATATTCATAATCGACTGTAGATGGAATAAGTCTCGCAATATCTAAAGCGTTTTACTTCATATATGCACATTTCGAATCTACCTAAGATACCTATCTAGCAACTGTATTTTAATTTTCTTTTGCTAAAAAAATTGATGATATTTATCGATTGTGCTCGGTCAGAATAATCATCTGCATTAAACGCATCTCTCTAGTTGTGGAAGTTAAGAAAACTTTTCAAAAATTATTAAAAACCATATATGGGGCTAAATATTTCATAGCTTTGATAACTTCTGTATGTGCTAACGAGGCGAATAATGTGGGAAAATCAGCAGCTCTAAACGATTTTGCATTTTTATTTGCTCGATGTTATCGTCTTATAATGCCTATTACTTTTATTTTTTAATATTGGTTTTTTTGCGATTTTTATATACAATATTGGAATAGTTCTTTATTTGGTTTCATTTTCAAACTGTGGAACATTATGCGACTCAGATAGTAGTACTGAAGCGAAATTTTCCTAACTTTATATTTGTTTGTAATCTGGTCACTGGTCACTCACAACTATTAGCCCACTCAAAATTGCACTTTACCATCTTGAAATTGCTTTGCAGTTATTATTCGTGGGAATTCGGTAAGTCCCCAAATGGATCGGCGACAAAAAGATTATCCCTTCATAGGATGATCTAAGTGCAGCTATACACGAAGCAAAAAGAGTCCCAACATCTGACACTTTGAGATGTGCACTATTCCACTCACACTCATCATTCTATCTCCGAGCGATCCGCATCACTTTTGTCGTCACCTATTGATTTTCCACTTTGATTACTTTTATATCTGAAGCGTTTTTTTGTGATCAACGAAGCTTTGTGTTGTGAACAAGTTCAGAATATGACGCATTTGTTGATGTTAGGCGATTAGCTTGCAACACCTGTGCAGCTTAAACAAAGCGTCCATTGTTCCCATTATTCCTATGAAGCACAAAAAATCTGAGTCGACAACATCAGATCCCATTGGAACTGGACACATTCAGAGCCACCAACTATCACAACTGTTAAGAACGAGGGTAAGGCAAAGTAGGGAAACACGCCAGGTGATACATTATATTGTTTTTTTTTTTACAAATTCTCGTCTATTGCAGGTATTCGGCTTCTCTCAGAACTTAGCAGGTGGAAGAGCGCCCAGGGACTCGAAGACATGGCTTCAGATTTCATGGTTTCATCCTCGCTGGTTTCGCAAAACAAAAAAAAAGCAAAACAGCGCAAATGTCTTTAGGTTTCCTTGACAGTTGGTAATAAACTCTATTCAACAATCTCCTCTTATTCATCTCAAAGCTATCATAGATAGAATATGCCATAGAACAACATATTTGAACACTCTAGCGCTCAATAGTGACTGTATTTTAATGCTTTAAATTGATACTTAGATGCTTTAAATCGAACCTCCTCAAGTGAAGTGCAGTTATGCAGTGAGCGCAGATGTGAAGCAGAAATTATGCCCGCCTTCGCCTTAGATATTGCACAACTTTGCGCTACTAGCATTGTGATCGGATATGCGAATGAAATACCGACGAAGCAGTGATTTCAAGCGAAAACAAATCCAAACTTATTTGATGCAAAGTGGGAGATACTTTTCATAGGCGAAAAAATCATGTAAGCGTAAGTGATGGAAAATTTCATCTATCTAATAGACAGCTTTGATTTTTCTCTGTTAGTGCGGTTCACTTGCATGCATTTGCGACTACATGCCCTAAGGCGTTTTACTTATGCAAAAGAAGATGTTGAGTCGTAATTTTTTATTACCCATATATGCCTGAAGTGCTTTCAAGTGGACAGAGAAACGAATGACGAATTTCAAAAGCGAAAGATGAAGAAAACAGAAAGCGAAGAAATAGACGAAGAAGAAAACATAGTTGAGATTTAAATCTCAAAGACCGCATAAATTTTAATGCTTCTATTGAGAATGAAACACAACTAGCCGCTTTATTGTTGCACTAGCTGTAGTGTAGTGATTGTTTCGTAACTGGCACATAAATTCCTTATCACTTCCAGCATAGATTCCTTATTACTTCCAACATCAATTCCTTCTCACTTCCAACATGAGTTCCACCATATGTGCATGCGGCTTTCTTTCTAAAGCTAAGCATCTGTGACAGCTTAACACAATGCCCCATAGTTTTATCCTTAAATATTAAGCGATTTTTTCACCTAAGCTCATGTTACTTTCATACGCTGAATGAGCAAATCGATGAATAAAAGTTCATAGGAGGAGTGCTTTATTTTGCCATTAATATAACGATGCTCATCTCAATTTTAAGCCAAAACCATCGAGTTTGCCTCTTTGAAACATTCCACTGGGAGAAGCAGTTTGCAAAAGAAAAGTTTGTCATATCAACTCACTGAATGCGTTTCCCATTTGACTGCTTTTTGTTGATTTTAATACGCGCATTTACACTTTCTATTTTCCTCTTCCTCTCTATTTTTTATTGTCTTTTAACTACGTAACGGTTGTGCAAAGAAGGTTTAAATATTGTCAGCTGGGTGGCAAATAAATGAGAGTTTTCTTTTAATGAGAAGCTCATGAAAACACTTTGGAGGGTGGATGTTAATCCATCGAAGGGAATGTCAAAAAAGAAGAAACGTTCACAAGCCATCGAATGCTCAAATTTAACGAAAAGCTGATTGCTGATGTGGCTTGAAACAATTGTTTACTCTTTAATCACTCCTACGGCACATTTTTCTGTGGTGTAAGCTCATTCTTGGCCATGTCATTAATCAAATTCACAAGAAATATTTTGTCTTGCTGCTTTTTGTAAAATATTTTTGCACAAAAGGTAAAAACTCTTATGTATATTTCTAATGACATTTCAGACTGATAATTTGTTTCAATGTTTATTTCACTCACTTACTATGTGGTATTATTTCTAAAAAAAATGCTTCATGGTATACTTTCTGAGAGCGATCTGCTTTTTAAAATATTTTTTTGAGTTGATAAATGCTTTCATTCTATTAATCCTCATAGAAATAGATGAAAAGAGAAGATATTAAGTTTGCCAAAAGACCACTATGAAATTCGCCTCACAATTTCCAATAAGGCATTTCGGCCATTTGCATAAATGCTCGAAAGTGAGTGCAAAAAAAAAAAAACAAAAACAAAAACGCGCAACTCATTGAATTTTCTCTTGTAGAATTTATGGGGAAAGCAGAGATCGAGGTGAAATATATTCTCAATTTGTGATGAATATTTGCCGTGTTTTGCGATGTTTCATTTGCTGGCAACTCAACCTTGAGATGAGATTTAAAATCTTCGACGAGAGCATCGATCAATTAAGATTTAAATTGTTTCTTGAACAGCAATGAAATTGTTATCGTTTGTATAATGTTATTGTTTCTTGAGCAGTTCATTGAAATGGATCCTCTCATCTCACAGGCTCATCATTCAGAGTACAATGATCATTTAACAAAGGATTCATCAAACAGAGTGGAAGCACCTATTTCTGGCTGTTTTCCGAACATAAATAGCAATGAGTAACTTGTTCGCTTCAGTGAATAAATTCTTTCAATGTTGCTCGTAATGTTGGGAAAAGCATCGGGCATCTCTCATCGAAAATCAACGCGTTATTCACATAAAACTGATACTTCGCTTCTTCAAAGAACCAGTTGCCTTAGCTTTGCTATCAACAGCGCTCTTCTCTTGGAGTATTCGTTTTAGTGCTTATAGTAATTTCTCAATTCTACGTTTCTCTAATTGCTTTTCAATTCGTTCTTCTTTGAAGTTTTTTTATAGCAACGGAATTGTTGCCTCATAAAAGAAAGCTGAATATAAATCTACAAACAGTTCATTGCAAAATTTGTTCGTAATCGAACGTGAACGTTATGTTAAGCACTAACTTAATTCATACCGATTTATTTAGCAGCTATTTACAATTCTAGAATTTTCCTCCCAACAAACAGCCCTCAGTATTCCTATTCATTATTTATTTTTTAGTTTTTTTCCCATATATTAGAGGCAATTTTCCGTTGGCTGCGTTTACAGCGGCATTTTTTGCGTGTTTTTATAATGAGACGTCAATATTGCTCCCAGTGAAGCGATCATGGAGGCGATCATGAATTTGCAACCCAATATTTCATTCCTTCCGATACAATCTCTAATCTCTAAAAAAGAACTTAGATATTTCCTTGCGGCAGGCAAGTGAAAAAAGCGCCTGAAGTATTACCACTGAACGAAGCGTTTACTTCATTAAAGCAACATAGCAAGAAAGGGGTGTGCATAAACGGGTTGGGATAATGCTGTTCACTCCCCTCTCGGATTGTCGTCAACTAATCAAATGCTGTGCGGCGCTCAGGCTTTGCGGTATTAATGCGACATATTGCAATCAAATTACGGCTATTATGCAATTTGCTGTATTTTCTTATTTCATTCTATTACCTAATAAATTCACATAAACTTTGCAAAAACTTGGAAATTTTCTCTAAAATGAGTATTTTTATTCTGTAATTTTCTCTTTTATTTTAGGCATTTCGCGGTTTTTTTGAGTAGTTAGGAACTTGCCTCATAATTAAAATGGAATCATATTTTGGATAGTAAATTTTTACGTTTTGATATGTTTCTCAGCGATAGAATAGGCCATGAAATGTTATGTAGCCAACCCTCAAAATCATAATGGAGATCTCATATTCGTTCGATATTTCCACCGCAATGTATAGAATTACACTATTCCTAAATTTCTGGTTTATATTGTGCGTGCTGACTTGAAGACATATACTGCATAGAGCAAACAATTGAAATAAATTTTAAGAAGTTTAAAATACCTATTCAACGAATGTCGTTTCTTTTTATGAAAACAAATACCTTTCCTAAAAAGAATATAAGTGCGCGACTCAGTCATAAAAATATTCTGGAAATTAGCTATGAATGTGTGCCATTGGTAAAAACGAAAAGAACGAATAACGAATACCTCAGCTAAAATATCTTTTAATAACTTGTTGCTTATTAACCAATAACACCTCGTAAAGGGAGTAAAGAAATGTAAAAAAATGCAAGGGACCACTGACGGTGTTCAGATTTCAGCCCAGAAAGAAAAACGTTGATTGATGTGATTTGCATGCAAGCCAAATCGGTATCTCGAGCCAAAAAAACGCCCGTTTCGAGACCATATCCAACTACAAGCAAAGCAAAATTTCGTCCCCATATGACTTCATGCATAAATAATTGACACTGAACACCAAAAAGAATAGAATATATATATATATATATATATATATAATATATATATATATATATATATATATATATAAACTTTGCGGCAAGCTCATACAAACTGAATGCCTAGACAAAGTGTATGGTAGAATATGATGAGTGATCGGCTCTTGGTGATGATATATCACTCAGGAAGAATATGTTTTGAATTGTGACCGGCAATCATATGTGAGCTTAATGTTGTTCATTGGCTATCTGCAAAGAAAGCAAGATTTTGCTTGCGTTTTTGTTCTATCGTAAAACAAACGACCTCCTGCCATTCGTAGGTGCCCTCTTCTTCCAATGTGTGGTAGCCGTTGGGTAGTTTTCTACCTATCACTTCTGCATATCTTTCATGCACTTAACCATCTCTAGATAGCTTGCATCCAATGCAAAAAACTTTCAGCAAAAGCAAATAGCCGATAGCCTTTTATACGTTTTTTTCTCAGACTTTCACAAAAGTGCATTGCTGTGATGCCATGTCTGTGCACATATGAAAGCGTATCTGCGTGCGTGTGTGTCTGCGTGTCTGTTCTGTCGATTCCATTCCAATCGAGTATAATTGCGGAAATGGAATTTGTTTTTATAATCGGAACCTTTGGATGACATCTTCAATCAAATTCACTTCCGATTCGTATTTTCTTAATCACTTATTTTTTGTTGGATAATCTATTAGTTATTTCTTATGAATAAGTGCAACAGAATCTTCAGAGCAGTTTTATTTATTCTAAAAAATGCGAGCATAACAAACGCTTAATTGTGCTACACTATCGCTTGCTTAAGTAGGGAAAGTGATGTGAGCATTAATTCACCAGTTCTACAAATAATAGCATAGCGGATGTTTTTTGATTAAACGGACCCGTTGTAGAAAGTGGGCGCCATGATCGATAAACGGACCGATTGCTATCGCTGCGTGACTTTTATATATCTCATGGAAGTCGTTATGTTTTACTGAAATAGTTCAAATTTTCAGTTCAAAAATTTTTTTCTCGCCATATATTTTCATACATCAATTGTTGTTTTGCCTATAAATAATTAACACCTTTTCACTAACTTCTTCCTATTAAAAAAACACAGTCAATATAATAATATTTAAATAATTTGCTAATTAATCACCAATAAATTCCATCAGTCGTTTATGTTGCTATGAGCGACACAAAAAAGACGTTTGATGAGAGGAACATTATAAGACGTTCAAGCGACATATCGACACCTAAATTTTTTGGTAGTACTTTTTGATATGCGACTTAATTCGGCTAACAAGAAAATAAATGCCATAGCGATCGAGAATATGGGCATCTGCAAAAATATTGCTTAGAAATAAACTTATAAATACGATCAATAGCCTTCATGGAGCTAAAGAAAAAGCCAGAGATGACATGTCCGAACACTGGTGCCATGGCCGCACAGGGATTTGCTGGTTAGTTCCTTTATCACAAAATCTCTCTGAACTTTTGAAATCTTCAGAGGCGAACATTTGCTCTCAAAAGGATTTAGAAATAAGCTCTACGTGCATATTAACAGAGGAGTGAGGAGAAGATAAAGGTTAAAAAATAAAAAAGATTCACTGATTGATGCGGTATTATGAAGCATCGCATTGTTTGAGACAACGCATGAAATTTGGCAACGAAGGATTAAAACGGCAATTTGATACGGCAAAAGAGACCATTCAAAAAACGCTAAATGCATTTTTTGATTGAATCACATCCACATCGAATACACTGCTAGAAGAAATACATTCAACAAGTGATGTATCAGAAATTACGAAGTTTAAAAAAATTAGAAATATCCTGACCATAGATCCATAACCGTTTTCATCGATAAGTGGAGGCCTCAGTTTATGGACAGTAACCTTCTAAGAAACTATCAAAATAGAATGGAATATAGAAACCGCCTTCATTAATGGGTAACTTTATTATCGTCTATTCTAAGCCGACCGTGAAGCAGTACTTTAGTGATTAATTGATCATTCAACGGTACTTCTCTCTTCTTTCTTACCAGTTCGCGATGGTACTTTGGTTTGGATAAAGTGACGAAAGTTAATAGACGGCAAATAAAAAATGATGTTGGCACATCGAAGTGCGTAAGATAAGCGAAAATGCCTTAGGACAGATCACTCATTGTACAGAAATTATTTTTTCTCTGCTGTCATTCGTGATTTCTAATAGCCGATGATGCTCGGAGAGCATTTTTCATCGCAAAGCGTACACTTTAATTTGCATATGTGGGTTGAGTCATAATTAGTAGATAATTTATATGCATTATGTAATCATTTATATGCAAATTTACGCTATAAGAGCCGCGTCATAGTAAGCACATCAATGAGAATATATATGCATATAATCTCTCCATCAAGTAAGAGGCCACTAATCACATACAGAGGCCACTAATCATAAATGTGATCTGTATAATGCCATAGAGTGAGTTAAACTTCTGCATCATATTTCACTTGATTCAAGAGCTTTTGAAGTCATCTGGGTATTTAAAGATCTCACAAAATTCGCGTGCATTTTATATGTGCTGAATTTTTATTTTTTGGTGGTCAGATCATTTCAAAAAAAAAAAAAAAAATTTCTCATCAGGAGACACGTTTGCATGACCAAATTCATTAATATATAAGGGCATTATCTTGCCTACTTCGTTGTTTGTTGGTAATAAGTGGTCAAGAGTGTGAATGATGCAAAAATTGTTCACATTCGTGCACAGGTTTTTGATACGATTCTCCAATCGTTCATTTATAGAACAAACACTGCTCAATAAACAGTCAAAAACGAATATGTTAATATGAAAAAAAAGGCAATTTTCTAAAGAACTTCTAAATAGATTGGACTAATTTCGCTTCAAAAAGTAAGTTAAAATAAAGTCGTAAGTAAGTAAGATTGTTTTTGCTTTTTGGAGTTATGTACGGAAAAAAAGAGGTTCCGAACATCTACGAGTGTTGTCTAAGTATTCATCTGTAGTGTAACAAACTTTTTTTGGTTCCTACCATGCCTCGCATTCTTTAACTTTTTTTCACTATCAGAGCCATTCGCACAATGTTCAGATCGTCGCTTGAAAATTCAAATCGTTGTTGACAAAATTTCACCACTGTTTTTTCTTCCTTCTGACCGAGCGCATAGCATCAAATTAGTCGGCGACTGACTGCGAACGCTAGGAAAAGTGGTTCATTTCTGAGGCACTTGATGAAGATAGAAGTGAGTCAATAGCCTTTACATAAGTATTACTTAAGTGCTTTTTGCTCGCTCCCTGAAAGTCCTGGTTTGAAAAATGGTGTTTTTAGAAAATTCCTCTGACATCAATTGGAATATGCAAAGCTTCCTGCAAATTCCATCAGTTGTATTGATCCTGGAAAAATTTCTCTTAGAGGTCGGCAAAGTTCAGATGTCCGAATCCCACTTTAATTAATGTAGGCTCTCCTAATTTGTCGAAAGTGGATCTTAGACCACAAGAATGAAGAGCCTTTCCTTGAATTATTCAAAAGACCAATTCATCATTGTTTGTCCCTGCTGCACTTCTTCCACTCGAATTCCCTTCAATTCTTTTCACACTTTCATTCAAACAAAACGCTTCATCTCCAATTCCCCTCAGTAGCAACTGCAATAAGAGTTCAACCACTGTGATTCGATGATCCAATGACCGGCATTTAAAAAAATCCTCTTTGATATTTCATAGGCATCAGGTTATAATCCTATTTCCCTTCATTTCCTCAATCTCCACTCTCGACTCCTGTGGGGACTTTGCTGATCGCTTTCTCGAGGCGATGTTCAAATAGGCGATGCCAATGCCATTTGAAGTTGGCATTGGCATTCGACTAATATTGCGAGCCCATATATGCCATGCTTATAAAATCATTTTATAGTTTTCAGCTACATCTTATGTATCTTCTTGCAAATGTATGTTTTGCAAATGCATCACATTGTTTTACGATGTATTATATTGTCTGCTGCAAATGCATTAGATTGTTTTATGATGCAGTAATTGCAATTTTTCTACCCTTATTGGGTCGCAATGAACTGTTTTTGCATCGATGCAGCTTTCTTGCTGTGTATTATTGTTCGCTTACAATTTACCAATAACGTATTTTATTCCTCTTTTACTATAATTTTATCAGTTTATTGCTGAATAAATAAAGATATATACAAAACGTATGTAGGGGATGTTATGCTATACGTTCATATAGCAAAAAGTTTACTTTATTAGGTGACTGATACTTCTAAGCGTTACTTGTAAATGAAATTCGCGAAACACCACAGATGGGGATTTTTCCAACAGAAAAATCTACGGATCAAATCCCAACGATCATTTCAATCAATTTGCATGAAAGAACAGAATTTGAAAATGTGTAACGACGTCCACAACCATACTAATGGCGCATAGCGGTTATTTGGAGGTAAGGATTGAGCCATTTGCCGTGCAACCTCGGCATCCATCAAATATAGGCCCAGACTCTTCGGGACATTAGGATCTTCACGTTTGCTTATTTCATCCTCTAAGCAGCTTCATTACCTCTGCGTGTGACTATTTATATACTAGAATGTGCTAATCACCTTGCGCTGTTAATTTGCATGCAAGATTTGCAACCTTGAAACTTAAAGAAAATATTCTTTATATTCAGGCAATATGACATATATGTTCAGTCGCAAATTGTTTATTCTTAACGAAAGCTTTGCATGGTCTAATCTTTCCGTCGAGGATATTCTCCACAAATTTTGGCACTTTTGTTCTCTCGCTAGGGATCTCACTTGGGTCGTTTCAAACTCCCTTAACTGTTACGCGCGCATAGTCAGGTTATAGTTGTCGAACATCTCATGAGTATTCGAAAAAAAAAATCGTAAACAATTTCTATGCGAGGATATAATAGATATTGCTGGTGTTTTCATCGGTTACAAAAGAAATTGGATGCTATTTGTTGTGAATACTATATTAGGTTGCGTTCTTTGATTCCTTTTGCACGATACGTCTAGAGAATGAAATACGATGACGATGTAACAGCTGAAATGGAACAGTATCTTGAGCGGTATTCCCCCTAAATATGTTTCATCAAAATTTTTTGAGTAAAACAATATTCCCTGGCTTTTTGATGGATATGACCATGAATTTCCAAACAGCTTACTGCAACTTTTGAAACTCCAACTACTGTTTATTTTCAACATTAGTCCGAATAGAAACATTGGCTATTGCAGGTAATATATTGTGTAGATAGTAGAGTGAGAGTTACAACGGTTAATAAGTAATATTGGCAGTCAGTCGAGATTAGTATATATCGGTACGTATGGAAGATATGCAATATAATGTTGAATATTTGAGTATTTGGAAGACGAAAGAGAAACGTGATTCCGATGAAAATATAGCAAAATGTTCGGAGGGATTTCAGTACAATTTTTGCTTATCGTTTTGATTTTATTGACTCGCACGCCGTTGTGCATATACTGCGTTGAATTAATGCGTGGAATATTTTATTTCAGAGACTGCAAAATGCAAAAAGATGGTTCATATCGATCTTTCAACGGGTTAGTAGTTCTCATCACTCGTTTTGTTGCAGCAATTTTGCAGTTTTATTGAAATGTAGAGACAACTTATTGGAGTATTTTCACTTCACAGTATTATTGCAAATAAATCAATTTGTATTTTTCACATCTGATTTTTTAAAAGATCTAGAAAAATTCACTCAACTGCGCACCGATTCTATAGGAATAAACTTGCTTCGGATATAAGCGCCATTGCAAACATAAAAATCTGCATGCCGAAAATTGTGCTACAGAATAGTTCACAAATTTTTTCTCGAGTGCCTATTGAAGTCTATAAAGTTCTAAGTCTCTCGATGTGTCGACTATAGATGCAACAAGTTATTGCAACGTTGACTGAGAAAATTTGCAATATGCAAATTGCAATAGCCTAGAGACTTGCAAACAGAATAATACGGTAAATTTTTTTTAATGCAAGTGTGTACAACTACTATCCTTCAGAAATGAGGCAGAAATTTAGCATGTTCAATGAATGAAGGTGTTGACAGCAAGAATTGTGTCGAGATCATACGCTTTTATAAAAGATTAGCATGAGAGGTTTAAAGAAGGATTTGATTCTTGAGATCATAAATGCCATCATAAAGCTGATTCGATATTTCATTTGTTTGTAATGATAACCAACGTTTCCGTCTCTCAACCAAACGGGTGGAAATATAGAAAACGTAAAAATTCACGCATAATTCTTAGCATCAGCAATTCGGTTTTTTTAAAAGAATTTACATTCATCCACAAAACGAAATGAAAATTAACGTACCGTATTTCTTTGTTTAAACACCCACCCCTCTCAATCGTCTTCCTGACAAAGAGCAACTTCTGCCAATAATCGGAAGCACTTAGTGAGTGCAAAATGCGCCAAACCGCACAAATAGACTGTACATTGCAGGTCATTCAAATATTCCCACTCGATACCTACAGACGCAGCTCATGCATTTGGGATGCTCTTTATTGTTTCCGGTATCGCAGCACTCGCATTTAATGCAGCGATATTATTTGCACTTTTCTGTCGGCGAAGAAGTATCTTCTCGCATGTATTCTACATTATGATCTTCAACTTCGCACTTATTGATCTCTTAAGAAGTATTTTGTTACTTATTTATTATTCCAGCCATTGTGAATTCTCACTTTAAAATTCCTCACTTTTTCCTCACTTTTACCTATATACTTGAAATTTTCACAAATAAAAATGTTGTTTCATCTCAAAATCAATTTGCTTAAAAGTGTATCATTATGAAAATATACTGCTTCTCAAAAACGGCACATTTCATCGGTCAATATGGTGCTGACCCTATTTTTAAAGGCTTTGCCAGACGACAAATCTATCAACGTTGCCAATTGCCCTGTCTCTTTCGAAAAAAAAACGCTCTTTGCAGGTTTATGCTCAATTGTATGGGCATTGAAGTTATTGCCTGTGGGAGTTAGCTCGTCGATATTATTTATGAAAATCGACCAACTTGTCCTTATGATACTCCGTTTTTCTAATTTGGCCACTATCCTTAATCTTCTTATGATCACCCTTAATGAATATTTATTTATCGTTTATCCTCTGCGCTATCGCCAAATCGTTACAAGGTTAATCACTTGACTTACTTATTGATGCAGTAAAAGAGTGATGAGCATATGCTGCAGTACTTAATTAAACTGTTGTAACTTTCCGCTGATATGAATGGATTATTGTTGCCTCAGGTTACTTATTCAATAAGTGCTTATTCAATTATTTCGCATTAAGTACTCAAAAAGTGTCAGAAAAGAATATCGAAGTTGAACTCTAAAAATGTGGGACTGGGAACGATCAGCGAAATCTGACCTTTTCTGTATTTTAGGTTATCTCAGCTGCTCCAAATTTAATGCACTCACCGCATAAATATGAAGCGTTGCATACTCGCAAAGCAGTCAAGTCAGCCGCGCATTACTATAAGCGCACTGTTCCAAGGTTACGGAAAACGATAGTAGTGTAGATTCTGAGGTCTCAAGCTCAACCGACGACACATTCTTTCTTCAGTGTCCAGAAATTCGCAGATCTTCGAGCTTACGCGACGCACCACTTCCCATACTTTGATGCAGAATCCCTTCCTATAGAAAGCTCCAAACAAAGAGCCTCCAGAAAGGCCCTGCAAACAGTAATGATGACTAGTTTAAGCTTGGCCTCTATTTCAGATGTCGCGTTATCGTTCTTCTTATTATATGTTGGTTCGCCGCATGGACATTTACTGTTTCCATCCTGCTCATCGGATCACGTGAACAATCGATTTATATAAAACCTGACTGCCTTGCAAGACGTAATCATTCGGCCTACCTTGATCTTGAACTTAGATTACCGGAATTTCACTTAGCATCCAATTCAGTACGAATACTTTCATCACTATGGAACTCTCTTGGAAACTATGAAAGATATAGGCTGTTGTTGAATCTCGCAAAAGTTTGAAAAAAAAACAGCACTTTCATGAATCACTTAATCACTTCTAAGAGTTCATGAATCACTTCTAAGAATCACTTCATGAATCACCTCTAAGAGTTTGTATATATGACCGGCAAGGTTTTATTCGAAATGATGTCGTATATACATATTTACCAAATTATTTATTCCATTTTTCGCGGATGGCGCAATAATTGCTGCAGGGGAATTACTAGTAGTTCATAGGGCAGGTTACTACAGATTCTACCATCAAAAGAAGAAGGAGGAAATAACAAGCCCTACTAAAGTAAGAGTAATCAGCTATGTAGTAACCTGAAAAGCAATCTCCTAGCAGAGTACATGCATGTTTTCGCCTTCAGCAGCGTCAACAACCGAAGCCAAACCACCTCATTTTAAATAAATTGCATTGCAAACACGAGATATTTTCATCTCGCTCCTCGACACATAAGAGCATAGAATACGGACATAAATGGCCCAATTAAATTGCGATTAACATAAAGCTTCAACTGTGTATATAATATGAGACTCTCTTTCAGGTGACAACGAGGCAAATTTCACTGGAAGACCTTTGCCATCCTGTAAGATGAGTTCACTTCTTCGCCAATAAATCTGTTCGCTCTCCAGTTAGCTTAATATATGTTAGAAAACAATAGTGGTTTCTGCTGGCTTTCTTATGATAAAGTAACATCATTTTTGCGGGTTATTCTGCGATAATGCATCAATGAAGAGTAAATTGCGATATATTGCCGGCAATTTAATGTCGCAAATTTTCATTAACGACTATAAACAAGTGAAACGATGATAAATGTGAAATAGATGACCCCTTAGATGCGTCTCTGAGCATATCACCTAAAGTCAGGTGTATGTGACAAATTACCTGGAAGAAGCTAAAATGACCAAAGAAACGTGGACTTCCGAACAAGAGATCGCACCTTGTCTGTGAAAGTGATAATCCAAAGTGAGTTTCCGACCATCAACTTAACGATTCCCTCTCTACACAGTTAGTGCGAAAAAAAGGTGATAAAATGAGTTCATGATATAATCAAAGAGGATATATTTCAGTGTAGACTGAAAGCATCTGTTACAACAATAAGTGACCTCATTTCAGGGAATAATTAGTTGAATTTTGCAGCATGCTTTGTACGTAGTGGCACATCGTTAGACTCGCAATTCGTTTTCAACGTTGGCGTTATCATTTTCTGCTTCACATGTCTCGTTATATCAATACTTTGTTATACAGCGCTGATAAGAGTTATTTCACGTATTATCAAAAGTGATGCAGAGGTAAACTTTTTGGATTAAATCCTGGATGTTGTTGAGTATATCCTGGATATATCATCACCTCTCAACGGTATCCATAACAGCTACCTTTGTTACATTTTTCTATTTGCACATTAGAGGTCAGTAAAGCACTGTATTTGCTCACTATATACACCAGGTACATATTCATGCATATATCATATTTATTTGAATAAAAGTTACATAAGTACCTTCCGAAATTCTTGCACTTGCAGCGTTCACAGGTTTTTTGGACTGAAACGCTTGCAGACGTTGGCTTATGTTTAAATTGGAAATATAAAAATCGCATAACGAAGTACTGAAAAATCATCTTATCACAAAAAATTGCACACTTCATGCAACATAAATGAAAATATATTCATAGAATTAAATAAAATATTTTTCAGATGATGAGTGCAAGTGACTACAAAATTTGCGCTGAAAATGGTAAGTGAAGTATAATCAATAGAGCAAATATTATCTAAGAATCTCAATTTGATTCGTCTTTCATACGGCTATCTCTTCCTTCAGAATATTGCTGAATAGATAAGTTTTTAAGATTGCGGATTATGGTGGTCGCCTACTCATGATTACTGAAAAAAAAAAGACTTCTTTGAAGGCCTATGACTTATACTTCGTTTCTGATGGCTTATTATATTAACTTTTGACGCATCGGTAACTTCACCGACTTTTTATGAAGGCTACGTTTTATAGAGACCTCCGTATGAGTCAAATGCTTCAAAATACCTTTTTTTCACGTGAGTTTCACCTCATTTTCACGTGAGTTTCATTTCATTTTCACGTAAGTAGTTCGGATATCTCTTATAGGTGAACAAAGGCGAACACACAAACAACTACTCAAAAGGAACAAGTACGTAATTGTAATCGGTAGCGTGATCATGATATATACTGTCTATCTGATATCGTACTCAGCTATTCAAGTTTTATACGTTAGCCGACTTACAAGGTGAGAAGTTATCTTCGAATATTTCGATGCAGTTTTACTTTCCCTCTTTCCCTGTGACTTTTTGGTGTTCTTTTGGACGAATTGCTGAGGTGTTACCTTTGATGCACCTGGTTGTTTCGGTGAGAAAATGCAGCATTCCCAACTGCAGAATATTCATGTTAATATCATAGCACACCAAGCTGTAAATCATCAAATAAAATGTTAATATGTAGCATTTCAAAACACTGACATTCTCTTGTTCAATTTTAGTTTCGCGGTGAAATATCCACGAGAACTTTGTATTTCATTTCAACCACTTGGCATTTTTCTGTTCAGCGAGACTTATTCTTGTTATGTTTAAACGATCCTCTCATTCCATTGAGTTTCGCCTTAATATCATGTAATCTATTAACGCTATATCGATATCAAATATTTTAGTTTCATTGCGAATTTTATATTTCAATATTTTATAAAGAATTAGGGTTATATCGATTTATGTTTACGTCAATTGAAAAGCATGTTAAAGGGATTAACATCATTTAGGATGCTAAACTTTATGCGGATCGGTCTTTCAAGGACGAGCATGTACTACGCACGTTGGATTTTCCAGTCATTGATGTGCCTTCACTCGCTTCTACAGCCATTATGCTATTTTCGAATGCGAGAATTTCGTGCAATGTTTAAAGCGTAAGAGAATTGTTTTCCATAAAATACCTTTACGGTTATACCGCTATACACCTAACGTTTCTAGGAACAATTTAAGGTAGGTTATGAATGAGTAACGAATTGAGCAACCTATTGTTTAAAAAAAATACATATTGTATATTTTGGAAGTTGTTCCTTCAAACTAATTATGTAACCTACATCAGCACACTTATTCATATAACTCAAAAAGTTCATTAAAAGGTCATATAGTATCGTATCTAAGAACGAAAATGTTTCCGGCTTTTTTCTAATATTTTCTGCTGAGAATCTGATCTCTTTTCTTTTGCAACACGCCGTTTGTCGTATCTTTGAGGATAGCAGTTTGTTTCAAGACCATCACCCAGGAGAATTGTATATTTAGCCAATTTTACAACCAGAATTTTATAAATTTTGTATCAATTCATTGTTGCTTTCTTTGCATGCACGTCGTTCACCCACCACTGATTTCTTTTCCCGTTTCTTCAACACCAATTCTTTAGCGCTTTATTCTTAGCGCAAACATCTTCCTTCGTATCTGTATCGCTTATTGTACAAAACAACGATTGATGCAAATTGCCTGCCGTTACTTGATTATTTCAGTTCCTTGCTATGGATCGGGTTCTGCCATTGCACTTCTCCTCTTCATCCTCGATCCTCTCCTGACTGCTTCATAGTTTGTCGTTTGCACCCGACTCATCACCGTATCGTTTGATTATCCTTGCGGAAAATCACACATAATTGAGCATTTTTATCGCATAATGAAAGCATGCTCAAATCGGACGTCGCATAATTCGATATCCATCTTAAGAAATATTCCTGAGACAATCCGTGAAGTTATATATGAAATTCACATCATATTTTCAGATACTTGGTTACAATCTAAGGCAAGCTAACCTCTGTGCAGATCCACATGACGGAAATGAAATATAAAGTAATGTCGGACGGTGACCTGTATTGATGATAACGGTACCTTCAGTAGCATTTCGGACTCATGGCCACCTTTCCGAAACGCTTTTTTTATTGCCAACGTCCTCCCCTGTTGCTGATCAGAATCACCTCAACGATTTTCGTCCAACTCGCAAAGCTTTCAGCAGCAAACCCCAACTCATTTTCCCATCCGCGGATTGCCTCAGGTGCCTTCTACTTGATTTTCATGCAGTCGTTGTTGTTCGCCAAGTGCCTCAAGCGCCCGGTTGAATGAAAAAAAAAGCGAGCTGAAAAAAAGCTCTTCTCCGGCACTGCAATTGAGTTCTGCTCAATCTGTCCTCCAGTAGAGAGTAACCTATCTAATGGATTCTTCGAAAAAGACATCTTCAAAATATTTTCCTATTCTTCTTAAGCACTGAATGAGGAATTAGAGCAGCAACTAGCCTAACATGCTCGCAAAAAAATCTCGTTTAAATCCTCGTCGACGACTAGTGAAATACACGATGAAACTAAGCAGTTTATATAAGGACCACCAAATGTTTTACCTCAATAATACCGTTGCTGAGCTATATGCCATCGGCTGGTGTATTATAGCGACTAATATTACTAGAGTCAACACGAAAACACACCTGCTGGAAGTCTCTATAAGAACTACATTTGTAGCATTGAGTCACCAACACCAAACATCATCTTAAGAGCTTCTTTTACCGCTCATGCCCGCTTGCAACTACAGTAAATTCTATTGATTAAAGTAATCTCAATGGCACACAAACCAAAACCTACTGTAATCTTATTGAATGGCTAAACGTACTTGTGGTTTTCAAATTTATCGCTCGTTTGCTGCACTTTTAACCTATCTTCCCGTAGTGTATTCCATTGCTTTGAATAGTCAATGCGTATTGCAACATTGCTCACTAAAACTTCCTAACGAACCGAGATTCAGATGTGCAATTTGGAATAAGGGGCGGCTGAACGAATACAACGCTTTTGAAGAGGGCTATGGGCATACGCTCGATCGTACAAGGATGGATAGACGATATCATGAGCAAATAGAAGTCTTATCCAATCCATAGTGCTCTGGTAGGCACAGCTTATGCCGCAGGCATGCACCTGTGAAGCCGCTCACTCTTCTGTTTCCCTTCACTACCTGCGCCTTCTAGCACCTCTATCGTACTTTGCTATTAAGTTCCACTTTAATTATCTATTGTATTCCACAAAATGCATCACTAGCATCTACATCTCTCACTTATGGTGGTTATGCTTTTCTGCTCCAACATGTCCATACTTCCCCCAAATTAGACTGAGGGGTGGGGGCGTGTAATTACACGGAGATGGGATAGGTACAGTTGCGTACTACAAAATACGTTGATCCTTGCATAACCAAATAGCGCAAATTAAACGATGCGGCCACAAAAACATAGCTGGGAGAGGGTGGAACGAGGAAGACGAAGGGAAGTTCGGGTCATGTGCATCATTTTTGCGACTACCCTCAAAAAAAGAGATAATCGGAGAATTTTTAGGGAAACTATCTGACGTGCTTACGAATGCGAATGACACAAACACTAAATGAAACGATCCCTTAAGTGTAGAGGAAATATGGACCTGACAGTTTACCTCTAGTGCACCAATGAATATTGCTTACGTTGTCACTGTTAAGCGTCGTTTTATTATTGTTTTTGCCACAACCTTCCAGTAATAGAATTTTACGAGAGTATGTAGTTGTAATTTACTTAAATAACCAGATATCGAGCAATCGCAAAATTGGTGATAGAAATTTTACTCGAAGATATTCTAATATTTATGCCAATTTCCGCAAAAATTTTAGAATTTCTTTCTAAGAAATAAATAGTTCTGTAAATAAAAATGAATTCAATCGTTGTTTGCTTCTTTTTAGCTTAAAGTTGGATTTTGGGAAAACAATGAATTAAAGATCGAACGGATATACATTTTGGATAATTTAATTGTCCTGTTCATCCAAAGGGCATTACTTTCTTTCATTTTATATCTGCAACTGGAATACCTCATATTCGGGTGCTACATATGTTAATTTCATGTGCGTTCGTTGAACCCCTACAATTTATGCAATTTAATTGAGCAGTACTTGTTCGAATTATATATTGCTTCAAAATATTTCTCAAAATTAACTTGAAAGAGCTCTAGGTGCCGTTTTTGTTCAACTAACAGAATTCTTAATCCCCTTTAATGTAGCTTTCACGGCACTTACATTATTTGGCTTTTAGACTTCAGTTATAAAGTCCTTGAAATCCTTCTGTTTATAGTAGCCTGCCACGTTTCATTTATTTCTTCCTGTATTATTTATTCAAGTCACTTCCCGTTTCATTGACGCAATTCGATCTCCCGGAAGCTGAAAATATATAGGAAAAGTTAAGTCACTTTTATGAAGACATGAAACGTTTGCCTCGTTTATAGAAGAAAATATCCTCTGAAACATAGAAATTCCTTTTTTGTCTAGACAATTTTAGCTCTTATCGGCACTTGTGCTGAGCGACAATGCTGCGTGCAAGCAGTTGCACGGTGTCATGCGAGTAACTTTCTGTCAATGTCTTCGTCTTTCAAGCTGAAGCTATTTTCAATTTGATCTTCTATAAACAAAGTAGAAATCATTTTCCCTGTATTACTATGGCAAAAACATAATAGTAGATTCTCGTCCAAGTGAAATTGAGTAGGAAGGTCTTAAATTTTCATTCCTTACTTGATTTTTTAAAATTCATATTTCCAAAAATAACGACATCCTTCTAAGCGTTACACTTTGCGAACTGGGTGTGTTTAGGAGCCGAATCTCAGATGGAAGTAAATCTCATCTCTCTCGTAAGTTCGATTTCATCTGTTTGACAGGTTGTTAATTTCTGTGATATGAATAGAAGTGAAGGAGTAATTGTCGTTTTCGAAATGCAACGGAATGTTCTATGTTCACAATGCTCCAAGTAGATCATTCTTCCATGATTCAATTATCAATAAAAGCGAGATATTTTTTCAGAATGATATGCAGAAATTGCGGTATGGAACGACTATTCACTGAGAATATCTTCTTGTCGATGTCTGAACATGTGAACCATCGTAGAAGTACGCAGCCCCTATTGCATCTAGAATCGAAAACGGCAACACAATGAGTCAACGACCACTTCATTGGTGCAATCAATGACCACTTCATACACCATATTGTGACTTCAATTTCTTACACTCCCAATTTGGTCTCTATTCAACACGATATGTGGTGGTCAATACATTTAGTGCAATATCAGTTCTCTGGCCAATCAACAGAACTTCGATTTGGATTGATTTCACGCTTAGCGCATAAATTTTAGGTGCATTTTCCAACTAAGAAAAATCGTTGTCGATATTCACTCCATCCATATACATATATCCAAGTTCTATTTTGTTTTTCTCAGTGTAAATATTGCGTTACTGAAATGTGAAAAACAAACACTCAAACCCGCAAAAATTCTCTTTTCAATTGTGCTTTCTGATGACTATATTTGAATGATTCGTTAAGAATAAATGCTTCTATCGAACTAATTCTCCGAGGAAAATTTCTAACAAAAACACTCCGATGAGAACTCTAAACGCCTTCTTTTAAAGATGAAACAGTGTGATAATATGGTTAGAACAAAGCCATCAATTATAAATGAGTGTATAACGAAGGAAGTGTTTGCCGTACCATGACATGCAAGAATATGAACATGCCGCTGTTGTGAAGAGGTTTACAGAAGCCATAAATGAGCACGTGCTCTGATGGTACTGGGCATGGTACTAGTAGAGCTTAAGCATTCAATGCGGATTGAGGAAAAAGGACAAAAAACGCTGAATGCTAGATACTGCAACATCTCCAACTTACTTGAATAGCTTCAAAAAATTGGAACCAAAACATGAGCGCTAATGAAGCTGAAATGAAAAACATTAAAAATTTTCTGCAAATAGACCAAACCAAGCGAACCGAGGACCATAAAATGCTGATCGCATCAAAAGAACAATTCAAAGCAGCGGACCGGTAGCGCAAAAAGGATAGAGTACGTTCTATCAATGGGCAGCAATAAAAGTTCATATAACTAAGATAAGAAAGACCCTCCTTCATTGGTTTTCAGCTCATTCTAAGGATTAATACTGTTACTTCTTCTCAAACTACTTTTTATTTAATGCCCTGAAAACATTTTTTGTATTCTAGACATCAAGAATTTCTGAGAAAAAAGTTCGCTCTAGAAAAATAGCCTTCATAAACACCTACCTCTCATAGTGTAGATGACAAATCCCATCATTACCAATATGTGCAGCTATCACTTCACAGCAGTCAGCATCGACAACATGTCACTTTCGACTGCTTATACTGCCCAAACTACAGTTATTAATAAAACAATAACTGGTAACAGCCATCCACAAGCATCTCTCTTCAATAGCACTATCAGTTTTCATTTGAAATGATACACAATTAGCTCGCTCCTTCAGCAGTCAAGCATATTTGAAAAAAAATCAATCAGGTATACTGCACGTACCAAGTACATTGGGAAACAACCTACTGCTTACATCAAGCACATTGAGAAACCTAGATACAGAACGAGCGTAGATCTCCTATCACCCCGATCGTACAAAAAATTCTTAAACCTTCAGCTTTATAAATTTGTAGGTTTACTATGTTACCGTATATTACTATGCAAATACGTATGGAAACTGTTACCGTAAATGAGCAGATATACGGCAATCTTCATCATCTCTCTAAAAAATGAATCACAAAAGAACGAAAATTTTAACGAACAGACAAGTACCCAAGCAAATGGACACTGCGTACTTCCTCGAAAGCAATATGTCCTCATGGTTTTAAAAATTTCAACAACAATTTGGAGAAAGTGGCGATATGGAACGATGTAAAAAAATACCATAACTTGTCTGTTAAGTGGACTTCAGGACGACTGCTTACTATAATGAGGGATGGAATTTGCGGAATTCACAGCGAACACTCATTGCAAAAAATAGTACAAATTTTTGCAATTTTTGATAGCTTTCCAAAAGTGAAGCTGCTTTTGGTGTACCAACACCATGGAATCAACGAGTAGAAGGACGGTTTCTCAGAAGTAAGCCACACAAACTACCTATCTAAACATATTCTGCAGAAATTTTCATCCATGATAGAAAGCATGAAGGAACGACATAAGACACGAATTTCCTCTTGAATTCAAAATAACCTGAATAACCTGTATCCCTCCTGAATAAAGGTTGTTTTTTGAAATTAGGGCCAAAATAGAATATAGTGCCGATTCTAAATTTCATTTGGATTGGTGCAATAATTATCGAAGAAGATTATGCGGATAGGCGGAGAGGCAAAGTTTCCGCAGAATTTTCATGCTTACATCGAAACTGCGCAAAGGTAATGCGTCAGAGTCCTCAGTTTATAAATATAGCATGTCCTGACAATTTATGCAAGATTAGAATCTGAGCATTTTGGGGCAATATATAATCCTCATTTCTAAGTTTTTGCAAGCGCATTGCTAAGATGAGGAAGCCTGCAATGATAGAGCGAAACAGGCTTCCCATCCTAAAACTTCAGACATAAAAGAAGAGTAATCCAAATTAAAGTGTTTCCATAAAGGCAATTACAAAGCAAACGACTTTTAAAAACGTTCTGTAAATGCGTGTCGTGACTCCTCGATAATTTACATTGAGCCATCAGCAGCAATCGAATGGATCCTTAAGCTCCATCGACACATTTTTTGGGTTCAACTTGAGACAACTCCACAAAGTTTTGGAGTTTTCTTTTTCTCAACAGTGCATACCATCTTTCTTGATAGATTTTCTCGTCTCCCACATCAAAACTTACAGTTGAAGAGTACTGAGTGCCGCTGGCCCAATGAGATGAGGAAGTGTAAAATGAAGAATTTTAATAAACAGCAAAAAAAACCTGTTTTTTTTTCTGATTTCTTGTCTCCTATATGGACTTTTAAAACCTACAGGCCACTACCACATTCCGGATATAGAGGAACTTCATCCATAAGATGTGGACAATGCATACCAGTGACGAGCCTAAACTAGAAGTTATCCATTTAGTTTTGTATGCGGAAGGAGCGGAAAAGGAAGGAATATGAATTATGCTTATTAATGAAGAATGGGTGTGATAAAAGGTGGTTGTGTTTTCCCTGTGAAAGAAGGAAAAAATTTTCTCTCCAACCAAATGCTCAAATGCTAAAGAAATGCCTTTATAAAATGATGGCTAAGGATTGCTATCTTCCTAGAGAAAGATCGTTCCATCAAGAACGTCCATCATTCTCTTATCTGAAATTTCCATCAATAAAAAAAAGTGATGTAATCTCCAAACGAACAAGAATTCTTGTTTTCACTGCACAAAGGTGAATTCTTCTGCGTGCCAAGCTTTAGAAATTTCGATTTTTTTGTCTCCTATGCAAATCCTTTATCTTTTTTTTTTGAAAAGTCATCACTTGAATCTGCCACAAATCAAAAACCACAATGAAACGTTTTCCGACGTTTTTGCTGGCCTATGCTCCTTGTGCATTTTTTAATGAATGTAACCAAGTTTTCAAATCGAATGAAGCTAAAATTCAATTTTCCCATTTCAAGATTCCCTAAAAGCACAACTAAAAGCTCTAATAAAACATCCAAAACTAATAAAATAAACAGCTAATCTGGTCACTTATTGATCAGACATCATTCTATTATTTTATTTTCAAAATAAAGCGTTTACATTCTCACTGGCTCGTGAACAGTCGCTATACATGAATTAACTTGCTCATAACACCACCAATATTATTTTACAAATAAAGAAAGTATGAGCGTTAGACCCCTAGGACGCTCGCTTAACGCCTCTTTGTTTCCTGAAACTTCACTTGCTTGCATGAGTTGTCAAAAGTGTGCAGCACACTGCTCTCATGCAAAAACTTATAAATCATCAAGAAGTGTCCTTCACATTACGATCTACCAACTTGTTTTCATTTAAGGCACTCTTAAGTGCATACGATCAGGATGGATTTTTTTGGAACAAAAATTCAAACGACAACCACTCACATTTAGTTCACCTCACTCCTATATATTGCGAGCCAATAGCATACAGCAATCCACTTCTATTAAGTGCGCATATTGTTGTTGCCGACTCTCTCCGGGAATCGCTAAAAGGTAATATTTCTTGCGAACGTGATCTCCCTCGCCGGAAAATGTCCTTTTTGCCAAAAATTTAGCAACTAAAAAACGGCAAACATATGCAAAAAAGAGCACATTAGACAGTGAGTTGTTTGCACTGCAATATGGTTCGGTCAAACGATTGCCCTAAGCATAATTTATGTTTAGAGCATCATCACTTTTGGGTCAAAGGGAAAAGCGGGAATTTCGTTTCGTTAATTAACCTCTACTTTTTCAACACCACCGCGAAGTGAACTTACTTTACCTCCTATCTTTAAATGTCCCTGAGACTATGTATAGAGTGGTCTATGATAAAAAATGCAGTCTGTAAACAAAAGTTCTTTTGAAATTAAGCTATTTTTAGCAGCAAAGAAAAAAAAGTCGCTAGATGCATGGAACACTGACTTAACATTTCTTTCCTAGGCAAAAATTTTTGCTTAGAAGGATTGCAGAGGAAGCAAAAATTGACTGATAAATTCTATAGGGAAAGCTTAGTATTTTTTGTCGTAAGACAGAAAAGCCCAGTGTCACTTCCTTCATTCTCAACACAGTATTTTTAAAGATGAAAAATGTGAAAACTTGTTCAACCATCATTCCTCAGCATTCGACAACAGTATCACCACACTGCTACTATACTTCGATAAGTGTTTCTGCAATTTCAGCGTTCGAATTGCGTAACATTTCGTACTAATCACTGCGCTCAATTGTCGTTTTCGTTCTTTTCGGAACAAATATGAGCAAAAACCTGATACCTTAGAAATTACGGCAAACAGTGCCTCACCATGAATCCTCCATCTGAGCACGTCTAGATTTTGGTTTATAAAGGTTTGCCGCGAAGGTATGAGAAATCCAATGTATGACGCAAAGGAAAAACATAAAGCTTCGTCCCTACCTTGCGCTGGATATAAGATTTGACGACCGCTGGCAAAGAAAAGAAATCCAATGACATAGTAACTAAAACTTGCAGGATGAGCGTCCGAATGTGGGTGACAGTGAGTGCCGCAATCAGCACAGTGGTTATAGCCACATCCCTTATCGTCGTCGGCAAGTTGTTCCACGACCTCAACGACCTTTACTACGAAGTACTCGATGATGTCCACGATTTCAAGGCAAGCGTTGTGGTCTAACATAGCAATGAAAGTAGACAGCATTTTGGCAATGCAAAACACAAACAAAGTAGGTAGCAGTGCGAACCAAGTTGACTAGTAAAAGTCAGCACTACTTTTATCTCCCGAGATTACATCCATTATGGGAAATATACGCATCAATATAAAGTCTATTTTTGGGAAATACAGAGATAATGAGATCATACAGACTTATGCTGAGGTTCCCTTAATATGTTCTAAGATCTGCATTTACAGTCATTGGCCAACGATGCATGGGACGAGATAATGAATGTGCACGCTATGGGTAGAGCAGCACAGCTAGAAGGATATTCACCGAAAAGAGTTTCGATCTTCGAGGAAGTCATGCACAAAAGCAAGCGATCTGCACGCCGTCATACAGCTAGTTGCGGTCAGTGGCTTTCGTTTAGACTCTCTGCAATTGTTCCTCCTCTTTCATCCAACGGAATTCCTCTCACTCAATCAAAAAATTTTGGCTGTTGAGTTTATTGTGAAAAATAAACAGAGATATGAATATAGAGAGAGTGAGGATATCACTTTGTCTCATCCGCTTTCACTCAGTAATATTCCACCAACTCTTGGTAGATAAGTCCCCTAACAATTCCTCATCGAAAATTTGCATACTCCTCGATGATGAAACTATTCTGAGTGATTCCAGTCTGCTGCTTAATGATTATCGAAATAGCTCCCTTCTGTTAACTACAATAACTTCTCCGTGGATATACATGGAATTGAGTACAATGTGGACACATTGCTCGGGCAGAATTAAATCTAGAACTATTACATAAACTCGGTTATTCGTGATTATGTAAACATTTTGACGCAAATAATAGGAGAGACATTATGCTCAAGTAATCGCAACTACAGGTGCACTGTTGAATATTTTTGCATAACTGCACAATTCTGAACACATTTGTTTTTGATGACATAACTTGGCACTGCAGCAATATGCCTTAGTTATTTAGCACTTTACCTAGAGCATTATTTTCTTAGTTACTACAGCTCTGATTTAATCAGTTGATATATTCAGCATAATGTGAAAAATCTTAACTCATTGAAATCACTAAGATTTTTAATCCCTTTTTTTCATGAATTTTTGTAAGTCCTTCACCAACAAGCAAGCCCTCATTGAAAGGTAACCACCAGAAATGACGGCCTCGAACGAAAATAAAAATAACGGTGAAAAAATGGGAGGTGAATACATGCCGCAGAAACAAAAATTTCAAGCGGGATAATTAATGTACTTCCCTTCAGCATGCGCAGCACCACCGAACTACTGCCCACCAGGACCACAAGGCCCACCTGGCGATGCCGGCTATCCTGGAGGTGAGTGATAAGTAACCGTTTACAATCACCAAACACCCGCCATTAACTTGGAGGCAGAAAAATTGGAACGTACAAACTATCAGCATAATGCAAATAACCTCATCCAAACATGCTAAGATTAAACATATCTAATGAAGCCCTTTTCAACGATTCATTGGTATTTGGACGTAAACCTGTGAATACGACAGTCACTTGAAAAGACTAAACGGCGAAAACTATAGCACAAAGAACGAACATGAACTTCAAATATAAGGTCGGATAAACAAAACGAATGAATCTGAAAGGATTCTGAAACATGGAAGAAATGAAGATATTTCACAAAAAAGATTTAAAAAATAGGACAATTTGACATACTTTTCTTAGCAAAATTCTCTTTTTACACGATCAATCTTTTATTAAAAATCGAAAATGAGATTAAACCCTCATGCATGCTTCCCCATTCGTACAGTTGTAACTAGATCAGAAGCGAAATTATTCACAGAAGACAATCAAACCATGTGCAAACATCAATAAACGTGACACCTGTGCGTATCTGCTGACAGCATTTCAGAGCCCGGTCCGCGTGGTGCAGATGGAAGGCCTGGCCCACCAGGCATTCAGCTAGTGTACGGAGAAGGCAGTCGGGGTGGCTGCATCAAGTGCCCAATGGGGCCTCCAGGACCACGAGGCATAAACGGTCCTCCGGGTCTGCCTGGTCCTGTTGGCCAACCTGGACCCGCTGGCCTAGCTGGAGTACGTGGCCCACCTGGGCCACCAGGACCCTTTGGCGATGAAGGCGCAACAGGTGAGAACAATCCTTTCAATTTGCATTCAAGGTTTCTCTGTCAGTACTATTAAAAAAGGTTTTTCAGCAGATCCTAAAGCAAAACAACCTCGCAAAAGTGCGAATGTATGGCCGCGAAGTACCACAAAAGCCATACGCCTCCTTCACAATCGATACTACTTTCTCGTAAATCAAAAAGCTATTTGAAACGATAAACACCATGTAGAAGGAATGTAAAGCGCGTCTTCAAATGTACAAGCCGACGCTTCAGTGCGCCATTTTAATATTCGTCGTCTCATAGTAAAGGTCCAATTTATGTCTTTCGAGACCTTGTAAGGTTTCCACTGTTCCCGAGATAGGGTCTCAAAAAGGCTAGTGTTTCTTATTTCCCGAATTCCAGAGGAAACTCACCTATAATGAATACGTTTACAATAAGCCTATCGAATTTCTACCATTTGATACCAAAACCAATGAAATTGGAGGCAAAAATATTTTCCCAAAAACTCCCTATACCCTAGAGAACAGAAAGAACTAAAACCATGCCACTTTTCAAATCTAATAGTAAATGAGGTTAGATTTGACTCGAGGCGAGGAGTCCAATAATGATTCCTGCGACGGAGAATTAGGAACTGGGCACAAAGGCCATATGAACTGGTGTTCTGCATTTCGGTCCATTACACGGTTGGCCAAGTTGAAGTTCAAGCGAAACATTGAAAAGAGGCATTCACTGGACACAAGATTCCTAGATGGAAGAAAAAAATGGTTGAATAAAAAATGGAAGAAGAATAGCCTTTCTTGTGATCTTTCCTCAATGGTCGATCTAGCAGCACTCATGAGGTCAAGAAACGGTTGGCAGTTCGTTGGTACAACATCTGCAGCCCTACTTCATATGCAACGAATGAGAAGAGAGTCATTCTAAAGAGGCCGAAAATTTTGCCACAAAAACAAAAAGGGCCGATGGAATCGGTTTTGGGAATAAGCAGCCTCATTTCATTTGTGAGCGGAATTCAAGAAAGCAAAGCGCAGCCGAACTGGTTAAATATTGGACGAGATATGACTTCGAAAGTTCGTTTCAATACATCTGTGTAAAGCGTACTAAATTTTGTGCCCCCAATTCCCTAACTTCAAAGAAAACTAATTTAACGATGCATACATTTCTGATGAGTTCACCAAGTTCAGTTACTGATACCAAAGCTAATTCCTGGATTATCAGAGAGTGCAACAGTACCACTGGAAATGAAAAAACCTTCACCTCCAACGCGAAAACCGCACCATTTTAGGACCCATGGGACCTATGGGACCTGCTGGAAAACCTGGAGCTCCTGGGACGAGAGTGCAGAGAGTGCCTGGACCGCGAGGTCCACCAGGACCACGAGGATTTGCAGGGAAACCTGGCGCGCCTGGTGAGGATGGCCCTCTTGGGATACCGGGACGCAGGGGACCAGTTGGGCCACCAGGCCATCATGGACTGCCTGGACAGCCTGGAGCGATGGGACCGGTAAGCCATTTATGCCTGTGGGCGGGTCGTATTCTTGTAAGCACTAGTAAAAGACCGGATGAAGCGATCATTCACCACGTCCCGAAACAATTGTTATTGCAATCGTTCACCAATGAAACACATCTGCCGGCGCTGAGCAACATCCAACACCTACAATTGAAAACATTACAATACCCATTGCACTACACCCCTCTTTAAATCTATATCAGAACCTTTGAACGGGCGTAACGGTCAAGAGTCACGCGCTGGTTGTGGCGTGAAAGCGCTGAATGTTTAGGGCACAAAACGTTGACAGAATTTCGACCCCAAAAAATGCCCCGAAAAGCGGGCGATACAGTAGACAACTTTGAAGCCCTTGAAGAAGTTTGCGCACATTGCACTTTTGTTTCATATATCGGCCTTAGCAAGCTTAGAATCTCTCACAAACTTCTCAACCAAAGTAACCTCAACCATATATGTTCTCTCAATAACTTTCAAAGCAAGGTACATCCGAGCGAACTGACAAAAGCGCTACCTAATTTCAGCCAGGAGAACCCGGTGCCCCTGGAAACGATGCCGGATACTGCCCATGCCCACCTCGATCGATCGGCGCATCACCGGTAGTGTCCGTTAAGCAGGTGAAGGTGGAACCCGCGCCTCTACCGGTCGGACCTTCTCCGTATGCGGCGCGTAGACGGATCGTTGCAGCGCAACGTCAACGCGCCCGTGCTGTTAGCAAAGTGGCGGCTGCAAGGCGATCGGCAGCTGTGAAACGAGTCATCGCCACCAGGAAATCCGCTCGACGCTCGAGAGTCATTTGATTGTCACTTGTGAACTTTAATTCGGCCACTCACTAAATAAATTCACTCTCACACACAGTCGCTCGCATAACACATCCAACAGCGCAGATCAACAGAGACTCAATGAGCCAGCACCCATTTATAAGCGCGTGACATAACAAAGAAAATAAAGAGAATATAATTCTTGCACATTGGAAGGAGACAGTAAGCTTGGATGGATGGATAAGGATGCCGCATAGCGAAAGCCAGCTGCATCACACACCCGCTTGGGCGTCTGTCATGGCCTGGGCGTCTAACATCCCCCACCCACATGGGATCCGGGAAGAAGTGTCACGGCGAAACCAACGAAACGGAGCCAACTACCGGTAAATTTTTGGGATACAATGAAAATGAAAGAAATCACCGACGGCCAAGCGATGTAGCATAGGCCAAGAGGACGAGAACATTTGGGTTCAGTTTTAACTCCATTCCCACTGCGAACGATTGCACACTTAGACACTGAGAAGTCAATAATCATCGTGTTGTCCTTGTTTTAGCAGACAACTAACGATGCGACAACATTCCGCACAATATTCTCCCATAACGATCTATCCCCTATTATCCTCCACGTTGATCAAACGCTTTTTTTTTTGAGATCTTCGCATCTGCGAGGTGATCCTTCCATGGGTCCTTTGCAATCTCTTGGAAGCCAGTCCAATATTCCCGCGCTCCACTTATTGCCGATTATGCGCGCAATTTACACAGCCGTTTGTGCGATTAATTACAGCCACTCCCCACTAACATAGCATCACCCGAACCAGACTCATTACATCACTGCTTCACCACAGAAGAGTAAAACGTCGCAGACAATTCGGGGACACCTCAGTGCCTCTAGGCCTAGTTCCACCTGCAACACTTCCTAACCCTCTCTTCCGCTTCCTATCAAACGATGAGAAGGTAACTCGAACAATATTTAAATGGTAGCACTGCCTTTACATACCCAAACTGCAACCGAGTTGGCGTGATGAATGCGTACCGGCGGAGCAATAAAAATCGTTTACTAGGAGTTACAGAGTTATACGACGATAAGTGGCGAAGTACACACATACTGACTAGCAAGCAAGACCGCGGCCTATTTGCAGCCTCGGCTACAGCCCACATCTGAAGGTCATAGTCCACATGGGGGAGATGTCATATCACTTCAAAATCAAAAAATGTGACCATACAGCCTGCTGCACAAATGAAGATCACCACGACCACTGCGATCACAAAACTCATTTGAACACAACAGATCACTCGTCAACACAGATCACTCGTCAACACGGGCCCTATTCATTTCAGTCTTCTTGCAAACTGTCCTCTCCACTTCCTTCTCCCCCTACCTCTCGCCCTCAAATTCAACAACAACAGCACATTCGCAACCTTGTTAGTGGTCTAGGCGAATATCACGGCTCATTAGACCGTTCGGCAAAATTCCCCATATGAAAAAAGCAGACAAGCTTTTGCGCTCGTCCTTTGCAAACCTCAAACTGTAGATCAAATGAATTCAGCCTTCATCGATCAACGTCGCGGCATTCAACCTGTTAGTCATCTGTTAGTCAACTAGCATCTTTCCATGTGAAGCAACACCGAAACACAGTTCTCATTTTATATGAAGTTTAGCAAAAAACCGGGTCAAAATTCCTCCATGCGAGGTTGAGAGATGACATAGGATAACTCGTCGTCGCGCACAACAACGCACGTGCGTCCTCGCCTCTCACGAGCCACACCTTTCCCCGGGTTACGCGAAGGAAAGTAGAAGAAAAAAGTGGAGAGTAACAGACTCCCGCCTTCTGCGTTCACAATATCCTTGACAGTGAGTATACTTCTAGTCACTGCAAGGAAGGCTGCCGCTCCTTTAACGCACTGCTTTGATCCGCATAGCTCTGAAGGAGAAAAAATTAAAAACTTGAAACTGCACGCGATGGAGATTGCAGTTCGCTTGCATTACATAAGCCAACATCGTGTAAGTATGGTAAAGTTATATCACACACAACCGTTAGATACTACCCCACAACGCACTACCTACAGTATATGGTGTGCGCAAAACGAACTACTGCCAGATTTGACTTCATCACAGTATAATACAACACCCAAAAAATACTACAAAAGAAATTCGACCTTAAAAGGCTGTCTTACACAATTATACATTCTATGCAGCAACAGCAAGAGAAGGGGCATATCGAGTACGTGTCCTCTATGAACGTGAATTTACATGTCAAAAGGAAGAAGAGAAGTGGATAAAACCGAAACAGTCACCAACCTGAACGCAACCTTGACCCCTCACAAGTTAAGGCGACAGAACCTCACAACATCCTCCAATACGCTGCCGCACTAAGTGGCTGATTTTTTGATTCAATATAGTTGACTACAGCACACCCACCATTAACCTCACGAAAGCATCAACTCATTGACGACTGAGCTACAAGCCGTATGGCACCAATACTTTTTTATTCTTATAAATTTACATTTTGAGAATAGAATTGTTAAGTACAACTGGTCGTCTTACAGTACACAATACGATTACGGCTGTAACGACCGGATATCCTTACCGGGCCACCAGTTCCTTGTTGTGCACCCCGACAAAACTGAACTCTTTATTAGTCGAACATGGCTCCACCTGAGCTCACGATCAGTCACCAACCGGTGAAGTAACACGAGAGAACACCTGCAGACGCACAAAGAAAACACACTGAACCAGAGTGGGCAATAACAGCTCTTATATACCCTCCTCATAGTATCAAAGCGATACTTACAGGAGCAAAACATAGTGCAAGCTACTTTATAGTCACAGTCGAGCTGCTCTACCATCATAATCGAGCTGCTCTACCATCATAATCGAGCTGCTCTACGATCAAAATCCTTACATGCCTGGGGGTCCCGAAAGCTCGCCCCAAGCGTTCGTACACAAAACAGAATCAATAAAGAATAAACATCATAAAACATGATAGAACCAATGCAAGTAACAAAACAACATCGATCAAATCACGAAAAAAACAACATATCCATGATACCGACGTTTCGCTCTATTGCCGCGCTGTCGGTATGGATTGGCTTTGCATGACCGGCCCTATGGGCGTCGTCGAGTATGTTGACCGCGGATGTTGCTTATGCTGCCTGTCGTGGTATCCACGTCGCGCCACTGACGAAGATCGTTGAATGTGTCGAAACTCTGCGGCTAGTTGATAGTGCCGGAACGTTTCGAATTGCCAGGTATGAGGTTGACATCGTATGTGTGGTTTACAGGACGTAGCAGTTTGGCTGCTCCCAGTATGTTCAGTCCTCCACGATCGTTACATAGCTTCGCCCTCTCCTCAGCTGGCAAATTGCCAACCATCGCTGTAATATTCAGATGATTCCGCCTATCGTCCCAGCCGGCTAGAGTGAAATGCTCACTTTGTAGCTCATATCTAAGTGGAAGGTGGAAAAAGGTGGACGTTTATGATGCATGGAAAGATAGAAATAAATCGAAGGAAGGAAGGTAGTTGCAAGATTGCAAGATAGTAGAAAAACTTGTTGTTTTAAGGATATTCGGAAAAGGATTTTTGTGGAAATGTGATGGTAATGAATAGGAGTATGTATTGCATGTTCCTCTTATCAACAATCTTGTTGAAAATCGTCATTTCCTTCGATCTTTTTCTGCTCAACTACAAAAGTTTTGCTTAGGTAATTTCCGTATACCTATAAAAACTCACCCCTCCCCCAACCTATACGAGCATATACGTAGTATACTTTGTGCTCAAATTGTGTTTGGTTTCTGTGGGAGCAATAACAACGTATATGAATACTCTACCTTATGTTTTTAAGCAACTTTTGGAGGGGGCCTCTTAATTGAGTGGATTCTGAATCGCGGATGCGTAAAATAGAGGATTAGAATGAACCAAAAAAGAGCTAAATGCACTGAAATGAGAACCTTGTTGCGGAGACACTTGCAGCCGTAAAGAGGAGTCCATTCGAGATAGCAAATGCGCCCATCAGCAGAATAAAAATACTGTCACTGTAGAAGAGGGTACTCGTGTGCGAACGCGGACGCACGTTACATAACACCAATAGCGGTACGAATGCCAGCCGTAACCACGAAAATACCAACAATAACCGACCTTCCTGCAATGACTACGCCATTAACCCTTAATCAAAGGATCAGGGAGGAGGAAGAGATGAACAGGTCGACTTTGGACACCTGTGAAACAAACTTCACACTTTCCACTACTTGACAATGAAACAATTAAAAATAGTGTAAACTTACCAGTGGAACCGTATAGAAAAGCACTCGTCCGATAGCATCACCTACGTTGAATAACAGGAAACACGCAATTGCCGAGAAGTATGCTGCAAAAAGCATCAAATGGGATGCTTTGCATAAGTCAACGACGTCAAATAAAGCTATTTTTGTTTGTGCACGCTACTTTCACCTCCATCGATTGACAATGAATTTCAATACCTCAGTAATAACGAAGACCAACTATGCACGAACAGAAAATGAAGTGATTAAATGTGGCCTAATTGTAACACAGTGGCTTATATGTAGTAGAGTGCACTTTTAGACGAGAATTAAGATCGCTGCAACCTTGCAAACATCCTGCACAGTCGTTCGCACTCCACCGATCATCAGATCATCACCACCTACCTAATCCTCGATAAACCTTCAAAGTCATGCGTATTCTACCGGTCAGCATTTGCCTACCCTCGGCGAACAGCGTGTAGGTTATGAAGGTTATGCTTATTCCATCGGTCATCATTACCTACCTAATCTCTGGTAAACCGCCAGCATGGTTACGTTTATTTCGCCGATCACCTGTAACGGTTTTTTTTTGCAACCTCCTGATTTAAAACCGAACAATATTAACCTCTCCATAGTTCATTACTGGCCGTCGATTGGACCAAAGAAGAAAGAGCCGGAAATACTGTCAACGTGGCAAATAACACACAGTATCCTGCACTCATTTCGTATTTTGTCTAAAATGCACATTGGTCATTCACGTCGATAAAAATCTCACGAGATTTTTTATCAACGTGGGCAAACGGTTGCCACCACCTGACCCGGTGAGTGACCGCTATGTCTCGTAAACTGACAAGGATTTCACAGGTAAGTTAATCACAAATATTGTACAAAAGACAAGCACTCGGCGAAATTTGGTATAGCATGGAATACGCTATCTTGATGTAGGGAAAGCTCATATGAGAAGTACAATGGAACGGCCAGGGGTGGAGGTAGGAAAGAAAAGTAAGTGAGGTCGAGTAGCGGTCAAATCATTTTAGGGTTGAGGTTCTCTTAAGCAAACCCAAATTCTCAAAAAAGCCTCACCGTAACTATCGGCCGAGGTAATCATTTACACTTAAGACATTTAAGCAACGTAATTCATCAAAAAGAAACTGCTATGTAATTAATGTTTGACTGAGCCGCAATTATATCTTCATAGAGGTAAGAACGCTATATAGAATTTTCCTAAGATATGGCATGAAAATCAGCAAATTATGCAATAAAAATGAATTTTAAACGCCAACGACAGAATTCACCTGTGACAAAATTCGTTTGATATGTTTCCTTAGAGAGTCGTCTTCGGATGTTCGTAACCTCAACGAGTCATCCGAGACTTCCGGATATAAGTCGTCTGAAACACTTCACAACCTTCGCATTATGGCTTATAGCATGAGCATACGGTACCACAACATAGCAAATAGTGGTACTAGCTCAGCACAATGTGACGAAATAGATTGAGCATCATTGTCAGTACCGATAAAACGCGATGGAAAAAGAGTAAGGAATAAAGAGTTCAAGGAACCAACCGATGACGTCATCGGTATCGAGCAGAAGATTTCGGTTTTGTTCCCCATGATTTGATTCATTTATTTCAGAATTCATAACAGCTATCGTATGCGGTGATTTAATCAGCCACATATACAATACGCCACTAGCCAAAGTCCATATGGTGGCAATCGCAAAGAATAGACGACCGTTTAGTAGTGAATTCGATGTAAATACTTGGCAGAATATACTCAGCAATGAGCTGAGAATACCGGCTAATGATTGACCCAACATTACTGCTTGCATCTAAAATCCTATCGAATTTATACCACCAGAAAACAATCCGAAAATGAAAGCTATAAAGTGGCACGAAAAAAAAACTAACGGATCGTGATGAAATCTTTGCATAAAAAGAGCTTGACATTGGTGTTTCGGTTGGTTATTCAAATGGAGCAATCTAAATTCTGATGTCTTTAGCAAATTTTTTAAGGCTTCTTAAATGATTCCCACTGCTTGCTCACTGTTCTAGTAAAAAAGGACGTGTTTATGTTACATCTCTTCTTTGCGTTGTTATCTCAGTTTATATTTCTAGCATTACTATTACCGTCTTTCTGATTTTCCTTTTAATTTTACGCCATTGACGAATGAGTTTGTGTATCAATACGCAATAAAACGATTATTTATAGCAATCTTTTTAAAAACTTGAGTGGGAATTTTTTTAGAAGCTTTCGCGGTGGTTGATGGCCATAAACCCATCTACAGATAACAATCTCCATCCAATATGCGCCTTTACAAGTGAGAATTCCATCGGAAAATTATAAAGAAGATGTAGATTTGTAATTTAAAACATACATAGACGGCTGGAAAGCGAGCCGAATATCCGAGAAGACCACATCCAAGTAGACCTGCTGAGCCGAAACATGCAACAGCAGCCAACAACATCGATAACCAGAAGAAGAGTTCCTGCACTGAAAACATAATCTCTGTTCTCTAGAAATCACAAAAGAATGTGAATTCGTTCTTCCTACAAAATCAAAATACCCTTAACGATCGAAGAAAAAGGTATTGAAGGAGCTCAAAGGAGGGATAATCACCCAATTCTCCATTTCCTTATATATCCGTGCTAGCTGAAGTGTTATAGGCAGAACATATCTTCTACTAGGGAATATGAGGCAAAATAAAAGCACTGCAATACTTATTAACTGAACAAATATTACAAAGTAAATATTAATGCTTCTAGATCTATAACAACTGTTATGTAGTACTCATAAAGAAATGTGTTATTACAACACAGTTACGTGCTACCTGTGAAATTAGCAGAAAGCAAAAAGCTCTATTACAATAGCACATTTCTTTATGATGCGTAACAGTTGATATCCATCTAGCTGGTAAAGTGCTGAGCCGTTCACCAAAGACTACAAGTTAGGCTCTATCATTTTTAGTATCAATTCCAAGTTCTAATTAGTTATAGAAATTAGGTGATAAGTGACAAGATACATCGACGGTGATAATCCGTCAATTCAATGCTCTAAATATGCAGCTAAATATATTTCAACAATAAAAGCTTTATATATTAAAAATTCAAAGAATACCGTAATCAGTGCATATAAATGTGAATACGATAGTTGGTATGAGTGAAAGAAGTACGGTGATATGTCCAGAAATAATACGAAAATTATGATCTAATCTGAAATTTGAAATAATCGACAAATAAATACCACTATCAAAAAGAAATCCAGTAAGCTTATAAATGAGAAATAAGTTGCTTCATGATTGATGCAAGAAACAAACAAATAAACAAACAGACAAATGCGACTATATGAAAATAATACTTTAAAATGAAACCTCTCAGTTGTTAAAAAATTGAATAACGATCCAAAAAGACAAGAAATTCCACTTGTGATCGTTAACCATCCTTCATAGGATCGTTGCAGTTCTGTTGGATTTGTTATAATCGTTATATTACCAATGACGTCATCGGTCATATTACGCAATTTGTAGTGAAAATACTGTAAAATATAAATAGCTAATGAGGGAGTTTGAAACAGTATACTGATGGGGTTTATAGCAATTAGATATTAGACTTTCATATGAGACTCATTATGTGAATAACTCAATGTGAATTATATATAGGTGAATAAAATGTAAACATATAGAAAAAAGTAATCTTTTCTCGATGTCTTCGTTCTCAGATAAATGATAAAAAACACCGCATTTTGCCATTCTAATAAAAAGTATAAACGATTAGAATTACTGGGAATTATTTATTTGCAAAAAATTTCCTAAAAATCTTAAATTACTTCAAAATTTCCAAATAAATAGCTCCGGCAAAAATTCACTTCAAACGAATCGATGAAGAGATTCGCTAGTTTGCAGAAATTGTGGATGAAATTCTTGAATTGACTGATTCTATATGATATTTCCACTAGAATCTAGGAACAGTATTTTGAAGAATATCAGCAGTAAAATAGTAAAAAAAAGGACGCTGAGTTCAATATAGCAATTCACCTCATGAGCGTTCATAAATAGATTCCATGGTAGTAAACCTGTCGTTGAGATAAGCAAAAATGCAGCATAGATAAGGCATTCGTTAATAGTCATTTACAAGAGTTTGCTCCAATACAGCGACAAGTCCTTTGGTGCTCACCAACAATGATACAATAATAATGGTGAGTAATCCAGCTTCTACTTCAAATTCCACATATTATGCCATTATACTACAATAAATCTTACCTGTTCAAGCAATTGACACATGTTTACGTGCATTATTGGATAATCATTACAACAGAGAATGCCCTTTGGGAATGTGCTTTTAAGAATCGGTTGTCTCTTTTAGTTTCTTTTTTTTGGCTGTTTAATGGCTAAAATATCAAAAAAACCTAGAAGCAGTCGTACATGTTTTCGGTGATCACGAAATTTTTGTTACTACGAGTAATAATAAAATCATTAATTATAACAAAGTTACAATAATAAAAAACTGTAATAATAAGGTTCAAAAAAAAGAATCGGTTGTCTCTTTTAGTTTCTTTTTTTTGGCTGTTTAATGGCTAAAATATCAAAAAAACCTAGAAGCAGTCGTACATGTTTTCGGTGATCACGAAATTTTTGTTACTACGAGTAATAATAAAATCATTAATTATAACAAAGTTACAATAATAAAAAACTGTAATAATAAGGTTCAAAAAAAAACAATAAAGGCAGAAAACCAGGCAAGCATTATTTGAAAGGACGTTACCAAAAGGCATTTCAACATATACACAGGAAAATAGAAAGGAGTAGCAAATGACAGCACGGAAAACGCAGCATAATAAAGGAACAATATAGGTACAGAATTCGATGAGCATCAAATCATCTATCGACATATGAGTCGCTTTTGTCTGATTTCTTTATACACTATCGAAAGTGTTCGATCTCTTCGCGCATACACCAACTCTATCAATACATAAGTGTTGATCCTCTCAATATTTTGAACAATCTTTTATTATTTGCAACTCTCTCTCGATCTCTCTACACCCTCTCTAAAGCCCATTCTATTTATACGCTTGCTGTATTTCAACAATGTGCTGACCACCTCAGTGCTTCTTTGACCAGTGTTGTCCATTTTTTTTGCCCTATTCGTATGCTCTGATTTCTCTGTACTTCATCTATAACATATTGTCCCTTGCATTGTCTCTGCAGCAAGATGTAGTCATCGTTGGTGTTGTTTGATCGTTGTTGAGATAAAAATATGCGGAAAATGCGGGATATTAGTGAAAACACTCGTAATGGTCCGAATTTGATATTCAGCTGGGCGTTTGTTGTGGTGAAGTGCGGTCAAGCGAGGTGGTCGAGGAGTTGAGTGGTATCGTGCGGTGGGTTATCACAGACCACCATCGCAGTAGTTGCTCACATCGTTGCAGTGTCGGTCGTCCTTCATCCAACAGACCCATCGTTTTTAGTTTCTTTGTTGATTTATTCGAATTGCTCAACTGGTTTCATAAACGTCGTAGTTTGTTGTGTTTATGCAATCTCTGTTCATAACAGAGCCTAGAGCCTAGAGCCTAGGTCAGCCTTTGTCTCTGCGAACGTCCTCCTCAATGTTATCGTTGGGTTTGATAATCTGTGCCTAACGTATGGCTGTTGCGGCAACGATGTCGACAAAATTCGAAAAAATCCTATCCATTTATTAGATCATTTCATCATTTATTAATGCTTTTGACAACGATGTCCACAAAGTTGAGGGACTAATGTTGAAGAGAGGAGTGGATATGTTGTTGTGGTCAGTACATTATGCAACGTTAGCTAGTCATATGAACTTAGATACGTATTGAAAATGCGTTTTGGTTTAAGACAGTGTTTTCTGAATGACACTTGTTCCAGCTTGAGGCCGAAGAATGCTGCAAGAAGGAATGCAGCTACGAAAGTTCGGCGGTGGTATGCAATTAATACGAGGACCATCTGCACCTCTATATGAGGTAGCTAAGCAAGGAAGAGCTCGAGCTGCAGCTCAGCTTGGAGTCGAGGGAGATCGATCTGAGATTATAAGGTTAATTGTGATTAACGTTGATTCACAAGAGAAATGTGAACGGTTGAAAGTGATAGGTTCTAGAGGCTACAAATGGAGTGTCTCGTTGAATATGATTTGCGTTTAGGTAATGCTGTTGTCGTGGTTATTGGTGGGAAGCTGCTAACATTGTGGTGTTGGTGTTTCGATCTCAGCGTTTCACTAATAAACCCTTTCATATATAAAGTACCACTGCTGTGACGAAGTAGGGGTAATCAACTCTTGTAGCTTTTATAATATGTCACGTGCGTAGTGCGGGCAATAAAAATTTCTTCTGTTTCAGGTAACCGGTGCAGTAAAGTTGCCACCGGAAAACCATTGGAAGGTGGATGGTCCCAGTCAAGAACGAGCGTGGCTTTGTTTGCGTCTTTGCCATGATGGAATTTCGCAATCAGCGATCCTCACCGAAGGACTAACGTGCACAAAGTTCAGGTTTGTTTCTTCTGTTGCTTCAGGTTTATACGTCAAGAAAAGCTTTATTTCTTTTTTCTTTCCAGCGATCTTGTTATTCGGGAGAAGGAGGGAGGATAAGGGAGATTTTAAATTGCGAGCTAAGTGTATATGTCATTGCGATTCTTACTATTGCTTCATTCTTTTGTATTGTGGTTCCATTTCCTATTCCATCCAACTACGTATGAAAATTACGGGAGGTCTCTGCACTGAGGTTTGCTTTTAACTCACTGAGGGGTACCACGATGTTTGAAGTAAATGTGTATCCTGTAGGCATACTTTAACTTACAAGCCTCATGACATAATGAAATGATTTAATCACTATTGTTAATGAGATTTGGTCGGGTCCAACCTGCTTCTATGAGTGCCCATCTCTTTTGGTATTTGTTCACCATTATCAGTGATGATATGATAGAATTATCTCGAGCAGTAAATTGATCGTACATGTTGCATATTAAAGTGAAGTTTAACAGATTGTAGAGCATCGAATATAGCACATAGACCCTCATCGCTTAATATTGCAACCACTTATTTATTTTTTTGAGTGAACAAATATGACGTGTTTCAGGAATGCGCATTTACCTTTGGGTCGATTTGGAGTGATATATCGATGTGAGACCCATGCCGGAATCTGCAGATAGCGCTGCACTGTTCGAAGCTTCGTTGAGTGCTGCTTTTGTTTGGTCTTCAAACAAAAGTGAGTTTATGTTTTTCTAGTTATGGCCAGCTATCGTTCAGTGTAACCTTTGAAATATTTTCTCATTATAGTGCCGGTTTATGAATATGTTTACGTTATACTTTTACTTGGGGCTGTTACTCTTGGTTTTGGTTTTCCTTGGTGGCGTTTAATACGAACGCAGAGCTCATCACGGTTGTTAGAAGACTTTTTATAAAATGAAGTGGTTTGACTTTAGAAAATTACTGGAAAGTGTAGCGGGAAAGTAAGGGACAACATTACTATTCTCAAAAATGTTTCGGGCATTAATGAGAACCTCCAGGCAGTATTGGTGGCTAGCAAGGATCAAGCAATGATGTGGTAGCATTATTTCAAATCTGATACCTGTCATTTAAAATTTGATGAGCCAAACTTCATTTACAGGTTTAAAAGAAGAGCAGTGTTTGGAAGAAAGACGGCCATAGAAGATTGATCATCTGTGTAACATCGGCCATAGAAGATGAATCATATGTGTAACATCCTGCATATCGAGTTGAATGGCCTCTGATGTTTCCAGCAAGAACGTTGTATCGACCATCGTATAGTTGCTAGTTGTTCTGTTTCTATTTTGTTTTGTTCTGCACCCGGAGGCGATTGCTTGTACTGGCTGCAGTTTCCTTTGCTGTTACTTTTCTATGTAAGGATCTGTTCAGTTGTAGTAGAATGGGAAAACTTGCTGGTGAAGAAGGCTGCCTTTCGTAGGGTCCCTTGGGCGCCTTAGTAATTACACCAGTGCTCAGATTTGACCAATTTTGGTGTTTTTGTACCACAGTCTAGAGTGGTTTAATTTCGGAAATCGTTTGATTCCTTTTGCCGAAATGACTTATGGGTGGGATTCACATGTTTTCAAAGAGTGCATTTTGTATGTTATATCATTGTAAACTGCGTTTAAAGTAGATAGTAGGCTTATACAGACGAATTATCTCGCATTTATTGTGGTAACTGGTCAGTGCAAATACCCGGAAATTTGCACACAGTTTGTTTTGATGTCTAATTTTTTGGTGTTTTATGTTTCGGTTTGCAGTAGGCATTGAAAATGTTATTTAAGAAGTCGATATTGAATTCCGTGCGATGAATGAGTCGCCGCCATTTATTGCACGGCTTTCATTCGGCATTGCTTTGTCATGGAAAGAATTCAGCTTGCTTTGCTAGCTTTTGGCCGTCTTTAATTCTTACTTGGTAAAGAAATCCAACTTTATAAATGTTTTCATGTATGAGTGACCTCATCAGTTCTGATTAACAAGCAACTCGAAGAGTTTTCTCTTATAGCGTTGATATGTTTGAGGTTCCCTGTTGCTTTGCTTTGAGTTATTTAGGTAGAATTTTGATTGGAAGAGTAGAAAGTTGTCTTCGATGAAGTTTTCATATATTTCGACGAGTGTGGCTGCATGTAGAATGTTATTTGAGAGTTCTGCTAGAGACTTATTTTTCTGCCTCAAATTGGTATTGTAATATACCATTTTCGTGGATCGACAAGGGGCCGGAAGAATTTTGAGTCTGCGGCCTTGTTTCGCGAATTAGACGAATACAATGGGACGACAATCCGTGGTCGGCTGGGTTTTCCGAGTGTTCCAGGCCGGAGATGTCGTTCGGCACACCACTGTGATACCGGCGTTTCTGGCTTCGTGGCGTTAATGGATTCGCTGAAAGGTTGAACGGTGACAGAATACTGTTCTTTATTGCTTGTAGGTTACTGTTCTTTTTTAAAAGGGCCCGACTCTACGTTTAGCAGGTTGTGACGTGGCTGGCCTATTGATGATGTGGGAGTCATGGACCGGCACAAGCTTTTCGTAACGTTTTGTTCAGGTCGTTCTTAGTCAGGCAGTTGATGCCAGTGAGCTGAGAATGACGATCTTTCTCGAAAATCCGTGAAGCGGGTGTGTGTTGTTTTGGTTCGCTATAGTTTTTGGTGATGAAGTAACTTTCCAAACATATCACTGGTGAGAAATAACATTTATGGAATTGTATTAGTGGTCGTGCTGTAGAATTGCTTCTTGGAGATCTAAAATTGGTAGCGAATGTAAGCCGCGAGGTCGTAATGTGGTAGAATTTAACAACAATTCAGTGAAATTTTCGGACGGGTGCAGCCTCCCGACGTTGAATACGTTTGACGATCACTTATATGTATAGCGATAAACATCTACTGATATGTCGGGATATTAAAAAGAAGCGGGGATTAGTTAAATATTATCAAGTGAAATGCGATAGGGAGTGGTTGGGGTGAGTCACGAAAAAATTAAGCTTTGTATGTCGTTATGTGTCCGAAGAGAATGAAACTTTTCGTTGAGCGCCTCAGAAGTTTATATTTTTTCGGGTAGTTTCGAAAGCGTGGCAAGCCATAGATGAGGCTTGGGATGTTTATTTATCGATAAAGTCTTGCATGCTGGATGCTGTCATCAAGTTGTATTGATGGGCCGTGAATATTTTGAAGATTTGCAACTCCTTCCTAATATATGGCCCTTATCGATTGACGCATCTTGAGCCATTGCCCGATCCGGGCGAGCAGTGGCTCAAATGCTGCAAATCGTTCCCCAGTCTTTTGATTGGATGGAAACTAATAGAGTACAATGGTGACAGCAACTATGCGTTTTTTCTTTCGAAGGGTGGTTTCAGGGCTCATTCATGGATGTTTGGCTCTGCGGCGGAGCTGCAAATAGCATGAAATGAGCCCTTTGATAATTTACCACAGTTTGCCTTCATCGTGGCTTGTCTAGCTATTATTATGGCAGATAAGTTAAAGTTGTTAATGATCTGAGGCGCTATGCGGAAAGTGAGGGGTGTTTCGCCTACATATCTGTCTGTTTCAAAAGGGGGGTGATGGTCCGGTGGAAGGAAGGGGAAAGGTAAGGAGTGGGTGAAGCGGCTAATGTCCGTCCGTTATTTGCGACCACTTCGCTATCCTTCGAATTGGACGTGACTTTCTGACTATCTCGGTTTCACCCTTTATGATGCAGTTGCAAAATATTTTGGCCACTAAAGGAGGCTGCACTCAACCGTTCTCTTGATCGTTGCTTTTTCTAGTAGAAGCGGCTTTCCTTCGTTACTCATTCTGGTCTCTGCATACTGTCTAATCCTGTTAAAAACTCAGTTGTCAATTATATGAGTGACTTAAAAATTTAATGTTGCGTATATGGTATCGCTTTGATGGCATCAGCAGTGTTGTTTCGAGTTTTCTCTTTGTTTTCTGATGTTAATCCATATTAAAAACTTTTGTGATTTCTTGTTATCCTTCTGCTTTTATATATCTTTAAATTTCTGAAGAAAATAGTTTCTTCTGCATATGCTTTTTATGTTCCCAAAATTAGTTTGTTTAAAGAAAAGATATGGCATGCATAAATTTAAGATGTTTACCTCATCCACCTCCTTTCTACGCCTGTGTTTCTGTGTTGAACGTTAATGGTTAATGTTTTTTATGAAGTGTTTTTACTCTGTTTTGGCGAAGCCATTCCTTTGTGCTGAATTATTGGCTTCCTTGTGTTATTTATAAGATTGTGCCAACTTAGGGCTCTCATATTCTTCCTGTTGTAATTAGAAATGTTTGCACTATTCATCTGTTGTATAGTTGCGTCATAATCGCGTTGAGGTGTAGATTGAGGTAAGGATTTCAGTTAGGCGAACGATAGGTAGTGACTAAGTGAGAAGCTGCCAAGGCTGGGTAATTTGATGGTTGATTTGAGTGGAATATTGAATGGGCTCGGCATATCCGAAGTATAATATTTTTAACGGAGGCCACTCTAAGTGGCGTTCTCGAAAGGAAACAATAAACTGAGGAGATGACAATGAATCTTGGGTTGTTGAGGTCAAGTATAAATTTATTTGTGTTCATGCAACACCAAGTAAATCCATTCATGTGGGAGATATTATCGAGAGGAGGGAGGGGAAGGAGAGAGAGGCGCTTTATCATAAAAGTGCTTTCTCATCAGATATCACTCCATATGTGGTGCATTAAGCAAAATGTTTTATCACTGTTCCATAATACGCATGTTTCGTTCTCGATGAAGGCGAGGGCCACCTTTCAGTCTTTTCTTCCTGACACGTGCTAATGCGTAAGCTATTCATGTATGTTGGCGATAGAACTAATTGTATGTTACATGATTTAACCTTTTGGTGTATGATGTCAATTTCCTGTCAATTCGTTTTTTCGCTAAGATTTCAGAGAATGGCACAATTCAGCTGAAGAGGGTCGTCTCTTGGTCACTTTAATGTAGTAGGTTCACTTATTTTCACTGTAGTCCTGTATATCCAGAGAAATATTGTTTATCCTGTCCTCCCCTATCCTATCTCATCCGATCCCATCCTATTCTATTCCTACCCTCCTATCCTATTCTACCCTCCTATCCCATCCTATCCTGTCCTATCCTAAAGCTATCCTATTCCTATCCTAATCGTATATTGTTCCCATCCTAGTCCTGTGCTAATCCCATCCTGAGGTCACTTCTATGCAGTACGTTCACCTATTTTCAGTCTAGTCTTGTATCTCCAAAGAAATATTGTTTATCCTATCCTACCCCATCCTATCTCATCCGATCCCATCCTATCCCATTCCTATCCTCATATCTTATTCTACCTTTTTATCTTATCTATCCTATCCTGATCCTATCCTAGTCCTATCCTAATCCTATCCTATCCTGTTCTCTCCTTTCCCATCCGATCCTATCCTATTCTATTCCTATCCTCCTATCCTATTTTACCTTCCTATCCAATCCTATCCTGTCTTATCCTAAAGCTATCCTATTCCTATCCTAATCCTGTCTTGTTCCCATCCTAGTCCTGTGCTAATCCCATCCTGATCTACCGTAATCCCATCCCATCCTATATCCTATCCTACCCTATCCTATCATATCCTGTCCTATCCTATCCTATCCCATCCTATCCTGTTCTATCCTAACTTATCCTTATCCTTATCCTTATCCTTATCTTTATCCTTGTCGTTATCTTTATCCTTATCCTTATGCTATCCTTATATTCTCCTTATCCTATCCTTATCCTTATCCCTTTCCTAATCCTACCCTTATCCTTATCTTTATCCTTATCCTTATCCTTATCCTTATCCTTATCCTTATCC
>QEWY01003969.1:422392-532156 GCA_006503575.1 Baylisascaris schroederi
TATTCTACTATCCTATCCTATTCTACTATCCTATCCTATTCTACTATCGTATTCTATTCTATCCTATTCTATTCTATCCTACCCTATCCTTATCCTTATCCTCATCCTTTTCTACATCCTTGTCCCTATCCTTATCCTTATCCTATCCTTATCCTTATCCTTACCTTTATCCTTGTCCTATCCTCATCCTATCCTTATCCTTCGCTCTTCCTATGCTTATCCTATGCTTATCCTATCGTTATCCTATCCTTATCCTATCCTTATCCTTATCATTCTCCTTAACCTTATCCTTTTCCTTATCCTACCCTTATCCTTATCTTTATCTTTATCCTTATCCTTATCTTTATCCTCATCCTATCCTTATCCTACCCTTATCCTATCCTTATTCAATCCTTGTTCTCTATCCTTATTCTATCCTTATTCTATTTTTATTCTATGCTTATTCTATCCTTATCCTATCCTCATTATTATTCTTATCCTTATCCTATCCTCATCCTATCCTTATCCTATGCTTATCCTTCGCTCATCCTATGGTTATCCTATGCTTATCCTATCGTTATCCTATCCTTATCCTATCCTTATCCTTATCATTCTCCTTAACCTTATCCTTTTCCTTATCCTACCCTTATCCTTATCTTTATCTTTATCCTTATCCTTATCTTTATCCTCATCCTATCCTTATCCTACCCTTATCCTATCCTTATTCAATCCTTGTTCTCTATCCTTATTCTATCCTTATTCTATTTTTATTCTATGCTTATTCTATCCTTATTCTATCCTCATGCTATCTTTATCCTATCCTTATCGCATCCTTACTCTATCCCTATTCTATCCTGATTCTATCATTATTCTATCCTTGTCCTATCCTTATTCTATCCTTATTCTATCCTCATTCTACCCTTGTTCTGTCCTTATTCTGTCTTTGTTATATCTTCATTCTATCCTCATTCTATCCTTATCCTATCCTTCTTCTATCCTTATTCTATCTTTATTCTATCCATATTCTATCTTTATTCGATCCTTATTCTATCCTTATTCTATCCTCATTCTACCCTTGTTCTGTCCTTATTCTATCTTTCTTCTATCTTTATTCTATCCTCATTCTATCCTTATCTTATCCATATTCTATCCTTATTCCATTCTTGTTCTATCCTTATTCTATCCTTCTTCTATCCCTATTGTATTTTTATTCTATCCTTATATCCTGAATCTATCGGAATGCAATTTTAACAAACGGCTAACACCACCGACATCCAAAATAGAGGGATTTAATGTTGGTATTGTGCATATCGCATTTACGCATCGCTGAATCGATCCTCTTTACGAACACTGTTGCACGATTTTTGCATTTACATTACGATACTCTCGAATTTCGTAAGCAGTTCTATTCGTTGTATATTTGCTAACGATGCTCTTTATTTAGAATTGTCATTCCGCCAGCACCGCAAGGTATTTGCGTTGTGTGTATAAGTCGGCAGGTAGTCTAGATAACCAAAGAAGGGGTGGGAGCAAAAATGAGAATGAAATTCTGAAGCGATGAATTGAATAGGCTAGAAAAAGTCTAGCGACTGGTGAACAGGAGAATATCGTTGATTGATGAACGCTGCAAACGGCGAAAAAAGTGATTAGTAAGAAGTAGAGTGAGCAACAGCCCTATTTATATTAGCCATCGTACTGCATCCAATCTGTGGTTATTTTTCGGTTTATGTACATGAGTTTCTGTTGCTTCCGTAAAGCCCCTTTACGCTGGGTCGCTTGATGCACAGTCGTTTGGATGTTTCGCAGTCAGAAGGTAGGAACGTTAGTACGAAGGTTGGGAAGGACTTGAAACACTGTGAGGCGTCCATTTATTCTAGCGCTATGCAGAAAAGTTTACCAGAGATTAGGTAGGTAATGATGACCGATGGAATAAGCATAACCTCCATAACCTACACGCTGTTCGCCGAGGGTAGGCAAATGTTGACCGGTAGAATACGCATGACTTTGAAGGTTTGTCGAGGATTAGGTAGGTGGTGATGATCTGATGATCGGTGGAGTGCGAACGACTGTGCAGGATGTTTGCAAGGTTGCAGCGATCTTAATTCTCGTCTAAAAGTGCACTCTACTACATATAAGCCACTGTGTTACAATTAGGCCACATTTAATCACTTCATTTTCTGTTCGTGCATAGTTGGTCTTCGTTATTACTGAGGTATTGAAATTCATTGTCAATCGATGGAGGTGAAAGTAGCGTGCACAAACAAAAATAGCTTTATTTGACGTCGTTGACTTATGCAAAGCATCCCATTTGATGCTTTTTGCAGCATACTTCTCGGCAATTGCGTGTTTCCTGTTATTCAACGTAGGTGATGCTATCGGACGAGTGCTTTTCTATACGGTTCCACTGGTAAGTTTACACTATTTTTAATTGTTTCATTGTCAAGTAGTGGAAAGTGTGAAGTTTGTTTCACAGGTGTCCAAAGTCGACCTGTTCATCTCTTCCTCCTCCTTGATCCCTTGATTAAGGGTTAATGGCGTAGTCATTGCAGGAAGGTCGGTTATTGTTGGTATTTTCGTGGTTACGGCTGGCATTCGTACCGCTATTGGTGTTATGTAACGTGCGTCCGCGTTCGCACACGAGTACCCTCTTCTACAGTGACAGTATTTTTATTCTGCTGATGGGCGCATTTGCTATCTCGAATGGACTCCTCTTTACGGCTGCAAGTGTCTCCGCAACAAGGTTCTCATTTCAGTGCATTTAGCTCTACAATTTATATGGAGTAAAAGTACATGTCCAATTTTTGGTTCATTCTAATCCTCTATTTTACGCATCCTGAATCTATCGCAATGCAATTTTAACAAACTTCTAACACCACCGACATCAAGATAGATGGATTTAATGTTGGTATTGTGCATATCGCATTTACACATCGCTGAATCGATCCTCACTTTTGCACAATTTTTGCATTTACCTTACGATACTCTTGAATATCGTAAGGTATTTGCGTTGTGTGTATAAGTCGGCAGTAGTCTAGATAATCAAAGAAGGGGTGGGAGCAAAAATGAGAATGAAATTCTGAAGCGATGAATTGAATAGGCTAGAAAAAGTCTAGCGACTGGTGAACAGGAGAATATCGTTGATTGATGAACGCTGCAAACGGCGAAAAAAGTGATTAGTAAGAAGTAGAGTGAGCAACAGCCCTATTTATATTAGCCATCGTACTGCATCCGTTATCTACAATTTGTGGCTATTTTTCGGTTTATGTACATGAGTTTCTGTTGCTTCCGTAAAGCCCCTTTATGCTGGGTCGCTTGATGCACAGTCGTTTGGATGTTTCGCAGTCAGAAGGTAGGAACGTTAGTACGAAGGTTGGGAAGGACTTGAAACACTGTGAGGCGTCCATTTATTCTAGCGCTATGCAGAAAAGCGACCTGAATCTCCGTTACATTCATATCCACATTCATTAAAGTGGCTTTCCCCTCTTCCTTTTAGTATGATCAAGAAGAAATTTTTGCATGTTCCGGTGAAATTTCCTAGAACTTTTTTTACTTCTACTACTGCAACTCCTTTATTTTCTCTCAAAATTGCAAATCTCATCCGCCATAACCTCCCTATTGAAGGTGTCGAAAACGATGTCTTCCTTCCGCATTCAGAATTCTACGTAGGCTAATGGCAGTAAGCTCGGTAAAGCCATAAAAATGTGCTTGTCCCAGATTTTTTGGCAAAGCTTGCTCATCGTATTGCATAGTTCGTTGTTTCATCCTCTAATATCAGTGATAAGGATTTTTTTTAATGTTAAGGAAAGTGGAAAACGATCTACGAGAAATGACTGGAAGTTTGGTGGGTTTGGTGGCGGTCGTTTCATCGCTGATTGGTTCCATATTTGGCGCTGCACTTGTTACGCTTGTTTAATTGATGTATATGAGCTTCATCGAGTGAATATCACACTAGACGATAATAGAGAATACAACTGCAAAATGCTAATAAAAAATTTCAATTGGGAATACTAATTTAGCCGCTGACTTTCGTTTATTCTGCTCTGCTATACTGCCAACTTTCCAGCACTAAAAAAATAATAACCCATTTTCCTTTTCTCAATGGACGATACTCCTTTGACACGAAATTTTGAGTGAAGGGAATGAACTGGGGTACTGCGCACTATAGACGGTGCTGTCACCTCTCTGCAATTCCTATTATGTTATTGTTTGACAGCAAGGTCGCATCGTTAAATATTCGAAATAATCAAGGTTTTATAGACAGCAACTATTGAAAAATGCTATGTTTGGTAGGTTATTGTTGAATTAATTAGGGTTTTATATGTTATTCTATGGGCATTTGCATGACGACGAACTCTCCATGGGTCATTTTGCTGGTTGTTATACGTTTTGGGCTTAGCCTAAAACAATTTTGATATGTTGTCATATTGTTGAACAGTTTTTTTTCACTGCACATTCAATAGTGTATAAGTAAATGAAAGGCCTCATGACCTAAGACATATTGAGGAGAGTTTGTTCCGCATTTACGTATCTATCGCTTGGAACAATTTAAGTGCATCCACAAAACGTCCTTTGAAAATAGATGTTTCATTTGTGGATTGATTTTTGCGCTAGGTTACTCACATTTGAATTGCTGAAGCGCTCTGATCGAAAGAATCGTATATTCGACAAATTTAACACTTAATGGGTTGGGCAGTCGGCGGAACACAATTTTTAGGACTACCGAAATATCAACTTTCCAGTTATCAACGGACGGTCAACGATCACTAATACACAATGTTTTGGCTTGCAAGTGGGCCATCCATCAAAAGTATGAGAAAGGTTTTCGAGCTTATAAACCCTTTGATTGAATAAATGGTTTAATGGTTTGTAGTGAAGTTCGCGAAAAGAAGGTAATCGTCGAAAGAAGTGAAATAAATGCTGCAAAAAGTGATCGGAAAAATATAAGTTTGGAAGAAGATGGATATTTATGATGCATGAAAAGATAGAAATAAATCGAAGGAAGAAAGGTAGTTGCAAGATTGCAAGATAGTAGAAAAAGTTGTTTTAAAGATATCCGGAAAAGGATTTTTGTGGAAATNCGTCATTTCCTTCGATCTTTTTCTGCTCAACTACAAAAGTTTTGCTTAGGTAATTTCCGTATACCTATAAAAACTCACCCCTCCCCCAACCTATACGAGCATATACGTAGTATACTTTGTGCTCAAATTGTGTTTGGTTTCTGTGGGGGCAATAACAACGTATATGAACACTCTACCCTATGTTTCTAAGCAACCTTTGGAGGCGACCTCCTAGTTGAGTGGATTCTGAATCGCCGAGAGATCGGGCGTTGACGAATAATGGCAGTCATTAGCGCAAATTACAGGTGTTCATTGGTTTCATTTCCGTTTTATTCAACACACCGTACAATATCTCTTATATAAATAAATGTTGAACACTGTGAGTGCGTTGACACCGCACTGAATAATATATTGAAAGATTTTATGGGTACAATATTTCAACACTCATCGAGTGAGGAAATCCGCCTTCGAGGAATGCGCATTGCGACAGGTGGGAAGCTATATGCGTCATGCACGTTGATTACGTATCGCCACTCACTGATAACAATGTCTATTAAGTGCCACGGTCATGCAGTGAGAAGAGCATTTTCTCAAGCATTCCTCTTCAGTGCGTGCGTAGTACGAAACACCTCGATTACCTTTGTTACCTTTCTGGTGGATAACTGACCATTTCACCTTTTCTGAATGTCTGAACCACCACCATATTTGGCTAAATTGGCTAAATTTGTTCCTTAAAGTTATCAAATGCTTCATTACTCTTCTATACTTTTGAATGCTTGTATTACCGTAAAATGAGATTTCGTGTTCTTAGTAGCTACAAACACCTACACCAAAATTATATTTATGGTCTTGAACACACTCCATGCAACGTAAATGTAGCAAGCATATTTGGTAACGCTAATCTAAACCCTATTTGCAGCTGCCGTTTTTGTTGACAGCCGGATATCAGAGATAATCTTTACGAAGATGACAATCAAACGAAATGAAACGATGCTAATATTGTTGATGCTGGTTGCATTGTTAAATGCGGAAGTGGTTACACGCGATTTCGCATGTCGTATTTGCGATCATCTGGTGCCAGCGTTACGTATCTCACAATACCAAATGGGCTCATGCCATGATCGCCTAACTCCCGAACTATGCAATGCAATCGAGAAGACACTGGCTATCAAAATGCATGCGCGCTATCAGGAAGCCGTCTGCCAACCTGGCTTCTGTGTACGCTATACTGCCGAATGTACGTGTGCTATCTCGAAAACACTAATGGAAGTCGCTGAAACCAATAAAGAGCAACCTGAGGTGATGACATTTCTTTGTTTCCTCTTGATCAGCTCCTCAGTCTCAGTTCACAACATCTACACCTACGGAATGTGATGTATCAGAGAGATTAGACAGTGAGATGATATCACTTAATTCAGACACAGGACACAAGAAGCAATGCAAATATCAAAGAAATCACACGTCGGAAAATACTATAACTGCCTTTTTCAGTAGCTATAGATGGCCAGCTAGTGCGCTGCATTAAAGCACCTATTGTGCTTACTCTATATGTTCCTAGTTGCTAAGCATAAAATGGCTCAAGAATGTCCAAATTGGTGGTGTCGCTGTTTTGGTTTAAAAATCCTTGTTAGCGATCAGAAAGGACTTCACTCAGAGATATCCGAATCAGAGGGCAAAAAAAGCGTTTGTTTGAAGTTCCCGACTCAGCTTTTTATTCAACGACTATCTCAGAGTAAATTTACCCAAGTTATCTATGCTAAACGTTAAACTTGTGCGATTTTCTTGAACAATTTAGCAATTACCTAACGACCTTCTGGTACATGATGTGAAGGTCAACAGGTAGCAATTACCTGTGACACTTAACAATCTAACAGTCTTTCACTTGAAAAGAACTTTCGACATACGATGGGATCAGATGGACTGATCATTGACCAATGAGGTGATAATTGTATGACATAGATAACAACTTAAACAGCGCTTTTCCTGGCATAGAATTATAAAAGATTTGATATGTTTACAGGATGAATTCGAGAAGCGGTTGCGTCTTACGTGTACGCAACTCGATTTCCTTGATCCACCCTGCAATATGATTGTCGATGAGTACGCGAAGAAAATGCTCGAGCTTGCACTCAGCGGTGTTCCTACCGAGACAGCTTGCAAGGAAATTGGTCTTTGTCCGTGATATGATCTTTCCTCAAGAGAGTCAGTGACTCTATACCATCATTTATGTTTACCTTATAAAATTTCAGCTCAAAATGATCGAATGATTTTCCTCAATTCAGACTTTCGGTTGTTTTTTCCTATAATAAGCACAGCACTATCAAACAATTGAAAATATTTTCGAATGAATATTGCAGCAAACCATATAAAAATAACGATAATAACAACATTTTGAACTATGAAGGAAAATATCGAGTCATTCAGAGATTTAAAAAAAAAACCTTTTTTCCCTGAAAAATCAAAACTGCTAGAGCGATCGAACTTTTATAAAAAAGTAAACGACCATGACGAGAAAATCATGCCGCATAGCAATTCCTGAATTTCTAAGTGAATGCACAATTTGGGTCATTTGGTTGATATTTCTTTTCATGTTCTTCATTCTATTTGTTGAGCTTTCAACCGATTTCGGTCCTCTTTTTTTTCCGGAAGTGTTTTTCATCCACCCACATTGAACTTCCCTGTTTTTGAATATTTAAATAAAAAATAAATGAATAAGAATACAAAAAACTGAGCTAAATTTCCTTCATTGGCGATTTTTGATATCGATAATTTAGAAGAGGAGACTGAAGATGGATTTGTATTATCACTCGTTTTATTCACGCTGAAAATATGGAATGAAGTCGTATTGGCAAGCTTGACCCTACCTTAATGTTTATTGATCTCTGCTCATTAAACTGCTTTCTTTGCTTGCTTTCGCATCGTTCGCTTCAACCTTCCATATAATATCTTCTCAATAAATTACAACAAGTAACTACTACCTGTATTTCCTTACATTCGAAAATTCACATTTCCATTGAAAAATGAATAAAACCGCAAATGCCACATTTTCATCAAATAATATCCAATAAATTTGAACACATCAAGCGCAACAACAGAGTTTCACCTGTTCAGTTATTCATTCGTGCCACCAAACTCTATCATTCATTGCGATAATCAATTCTGTGAAAACAGCCAAACAGCGGTGTCCACAACAACGAGCCGTGGTGTACTATAACAACCACCACTCCGCATGGTATAAGCAGCGAATGAAAACGCAGTCTGACGCTCTTCAATCAACCTCGCCTCCTTCTTTTTTTTTTTTTCGAAAAGCAATTTGCGCAAATTACTATGTTGGGAAAATCACAACTAGAAAGCATAAAAAATACCACTTATTTTGCATTTCAACTAGAAAACAGTCAACAGTATGCTCAAATGAGAACAAACATGAAAAGAAAAGCGCTAATTTCAAAAACAAATAGGTTATATAAGAAAGCTTATTGAATTATTGCTCATTTTTTCGCAACGATGAACTGCAATATAAATGGTGATTTGCTGTTTATAAATCGCATTTCATAATACAATGAAAACAGATACGCTTGTCTGAAAGAATTCGCTTACCCAAAAGGATATCGCAGCACTGCAATACATCCTTTTGCTGAATCATTGAGCACTCTCTCATATCTTATAGAATAATTAACAGTAACAGAAGTTCCCTTGAAGGTAATCCACTTATGGCGTAGAGAGCAACTTCGAAGTTGCAAGTGCAGATATATTGCAAAAAAAAGATAACCAGACATGAAATTCGATACTATTGTTGATAAACAAATTCAACGAGCAGCTGATTTTTTATCGACTTTCTCTGCTATATATTTGCGCTTGAATTCTGAAACATTGAAAGCGCTATGTTGAGTACGGCCTATGCTTACTTCAATATGGACCTCTGCTTACTTGAGCGCGACTTCTGCTTACTTCAGTGGGACCATTGCTTACTCGAGTACGACCTTTGTGTACTTGAGTGTGACCTTTGCATACTTGACTGCAACATCTGCCTAGTATCTAATGATTGTTGTTTTAAATAAGTAAGCCAAAAGTGACAATCGTCACAATGTTTTTCCCTATATATATATATATATATATATATATATAAATATATATATATATATATATATATATATTTGCATATTTATTACAAGCCCAAAGTCGACAGTGTTTCCTAATTGCTTGATGTTACGATCAAAGTGGTTTAGTAAATTCATTTCCTCACCAATATACGACTGTCTTCGAGCAGATACTATAAAAATGCGAATTTTATAGCCATAAATTATATTCATTACACACAAAAAAGTGAATGAAACTTAGCGATGAAGCAAGTTGACGTAGTGCATTCACTGAGGCCCATTGCTGAGTATGTTTAAAAAACGGAAGCACTTTTCTTAGAATTAGCAGTAGGTATCACAATTGCAATATTCACCTTTCGGCATACTTGTATTCATAGTCGATGCAGCTTTAACACCTCATTTTTGCAATAATCAAAATTCTTATGCAATATTTGTATGCAATGTGCAATATTAATGCAATAGGTGGTGCAATGTTGACGCAATGCGTCTCGCTTCTTTATCCATTAACGGCCACGTTGACGTGTTACCATTATTACAAACGTGAAATATGCAACCCACATGCATAAGCCTTTCTCAGGGAATGAAGATACTTATTCTTCTACTCAGTTGCTCAACTCTTCAAGTGGGGATTCTCGCGTTGTCGATTAGGGATTTTCGTTGTATGATATGTGCGTATAGAAGTGAATTACGTGAAAATGTGCAAAGCAAACGTGCCCTCTGCTCCACGAAAACACCAACTTCGATTTGCAATGCACTCTACAATAGCACTCAGCAATATATGCACATTCATGGTCAAAAATTATGTCAATTACCATGCCCACGCTATTCACCTGAACTTACATGTGGCTTATGCAACAACCTTATGGAGCTTGCCATCACTATCACTACGCTACCTTTGGTAAGTGCTACATATTCAATATATCCTTGAACTTTCAACCCAGTCACACCACGTTAACTTAAGTAAGATGAAGTTCCCGCAGTTTAATATTCTCATATTACGCTTCGCATTCTAATCATGGAGTTGCAGCATTTTAATCTTAGAGAAAAATTGTTGAAAAATCAACTTACACAAAGTCTCCCAATTTTGTGGCAATGCTCGGTTAATTTTTCAAGCTTAGCCATCTACTAACGACGTACTCAGCCAATCAGCTAATATCCGTTTCAGGAACATTTCGAACAACGTTTGCGTCATATGTGCTCAGAGTTGGATTTTCTCGATCCGCCATGCAATATGATTGTTGACGAGTATCATCAACGACTACAAGAAAGGGCTATACAAAAGAGCGATCCTAAAAATGCATGCGCAACGATCACTCTCTGTGCATAAACGACCGTGTTGAATCACTTTTCAATATTAGCACACTAAGAATGTGGACTGCTTATTCGATCATCAGGCAAATGTCATCCACAAATTTACCAATCAGAAACCTGTAAATGAACTGCTTCAAATACATTGTGATTCATCGATGTTCCTTCTTAGTGTATCTGTTTAAAAAACTGCTACTAGGTAATATGGCTTAGCTAAAAATAAGCTTCATAGCAATTTGCTTCTGTTTCATATCATCAACTAAAATAAACATATGAATTCTAACGGATAATATCAACAAAGCATAATCCAGCGCTTAGTGAAAACGAAGTTTAAGAATGCAACACTCATTTTAGAACATGTTCACATAAAAATTTCCTCATTAAATAACTAAATTAACTGAAATATTTGCTAATAAAGGATGATAAATAAGAGGCAACAAAATGCAATAATTGTAACTTTCGGATATTTCAAATAAAGAAAACCCAGTAACATTATTATCAAATGTGTTGTTTCACCAATTACAAGTTATAATAGATACGATCACTGTCAACAACAACAAAAACAACAACATAACAGTAGTGATAGAAGAACGCATAACACAATAAGGTAATCAGGAAACGAATTCATACAATTTAAACCTGTTCTTTTCTTTAAACCGTGGACAGTACTTCTCTGGTTTATTGGTTTAAACCAACCCAACCTTTCATCAATAGACCTTTCGAATTTTTTTTTAATACGACTACATGAGTGAGTGTTCATAACACAATGAAGTTAACGCAAATGCCGCAAAAACATTAAAAAACTACATTAAATCCATTCGTAAGCATTTCATAGACTTATCCATCAATGGTTTGTTAGCAAAACCCCTCGACACACCAAAACGATCAATGAAAGAGTCAAAAAAGTTGGCAAAGGACCCAATCAGTCGATAAATCAAAGACCCAGTCAATCGATGAATGAATTTGAACATTTTGCAAAATTTCGACAACAACATCATTTAAAGCGCACGAATGAGCAAGAAAACTTCATTCAAGGTTTATTCCATTGACCACCAATTCAAATTCATATTCCAATCGAGCTTCATTTTCACCAATTCATTCAAGGTTGACCACCAATTTGTACATGCAGGTATTATTCCAATCGAAGAACTACGATTGATTGCATCGCTCAGCTATAGCTAATTTGGATAAATTAGCACAGCTAAAAAATTACAACGAGAGCAGTTTCCTTTCCCGTTACCGTTCAGCTGTCATCATTGATGAGAATTGATACCGATGGCAACAACAAAAGACAGACGAGATGTAACTTTTCCTTCCTACTGCTTCACCCATCCCGTCTACTTGTGACGAAATCTTATACAATATCTTTGTCAATAAACATCACTGGTGAATGGATGGATCTCCGCTTAATATGATCCTCCCAATAATATTTGCCTTAAATATTGGCTTACCAATATCACCATCTATGTTTCCTTGTGTTCGATGCTTTGCCATGCAACTTTCTGGGCGGATTATGCATAGCAGAAATTTTATCAGATTCGTTGTTCATCATTGTTCCTGTCTGCATCACTGTTCAGCTACTGCCCTATAACACTTGGAGCATTTAACGGTTTTGGTGGATTTATGGGATTTTGTCAACAACAGATTCCGGAAATGTTTCCAACGAAACTTTCAAATAAGATAATTTTCCGCCTAAAGAATTTGTGCATGAAAACGATGTTCCTATAAATATAAGTAAAATGTGGATGCATGCATCATGAAGCCTTTACAAATAAAAAATGTGGATGCATCCATTTTATCCACATCCCCCCCCCCACTACCTCATAGATCAATTTCACTGCTCTTAATTTCTAACACATGATGCTTTAGGCGTGTCAGTGATATCATGTAGCCCAAAGTGAAATGAGCCATAAGTAATAAATGAACGTTGAAATAACAAAAAACTTTTCCAGCCAATACGTTTCTTCCTTGGAAACAACACTGCAAGTCTCCATTTTCACTTTACCACTTTGATGTAAATAAACTCTCACCATTACCAGCGGCGCCATCCCAATACCACCTCTGCCTACACCTTTGTAATATTGCTCGCTGATGTCCTCACTAGTATGTTCGAGATGAAAACAGATATTGCAGCAATACAAGTTGAATAGAGAGTCGACGGCGATGGATCACTAAGTACAAAAGAATAAAAAAGACTGCCATCTGTTAACAAACGTTTGTCTTCAAGTGCCACCTTCTAAATTCTACCGGTAAGGATAGTCCTTCTGAAACATGTTGTACTGCCCCAAATTTGGTGTTTTATTCTTTCTTTTTAATCCTCTTTTGGCTGAAATTGCTTTTTCCGATGCCAACATTCCAAACAAAACGATTTCTAAACGCCGCAGTAATCGTGCGCAATAAAATTGAAGGGAAACCATTAAGTTCCGCAAAACCGATATGAATGTAAGAAAAAAAACAATCACGACACAATTATAAGGTACACCTTTATCTTTATTATGGACTTTCCATCGCCTTTTTTTGGTTGGATATGCTAAGAATTACTCGAATATCTCCTAAGTGCCTGTTTTTCCCTCACTTTTCGCAACCAGATCAACGTTCTTATCTAGACAACGTGCGCTTCTCTATCTAATTTTTTTATCAGCAAAACGTTATTGTCAGTGGTAAAGTCTTTGAACTTTATGATGTCTCAGTTCTCGAAATTGGTGTTTCAGTCCTTCTTTTTAACTCTCGCTTGGCTTAAATTGTCCTTTCCGCCGCCAATATTCCGAATAAAGTCTTCCAAAATCGCGGCGACCGTGGACAATTAAGTGGAAAGGAAAATAGTGAGTTCCATAAAAACGATAAAAATGCAAGAAAAAACAAACATCTATGAACGCAGAGTGGAAAATGAATCTGCACAACAACAAGCCTTAAATGGAGGTCGCTGCAAGCTGCGCAACGACGGAGAGCCCAGCAGAAGATAGAGGTGAGCTCAGGGCTTCCATAACTTCAGAAGGCCATCTTCGGAGTACGAGGCGATGAGATTCTGATGAGGGTGGTGACATAACCCATGTACTGGCTCATCGTGCAGCTGCAAATTTAAATAATGTAGAGACATTTCCATGTTTGTTGCACCCACAAATTGCGCCAATACCTTTCACACTGAAATGCATCATAGCAAAAGTTGCATCGCTGGCCGGATTTCATTTGCCGCTGATTCTTTCGGATATGCAAATGAGTCCCTTCCAATGCTGATTGACAGGAAGGAAAGGAAGTGCATGTCACATTTCATGTCCCAGTAGCCCCAGGATGAGATAAGTAAATAGGGACGTATCATTTATCCCATAGAATATCACTATCGTAAGCAACTTTAACGGGTTGGTTTCTGCCGCGAAAGTTCTACACGAATCAATAACTACAACTTTACGATTACAGAATTAATAATCGCAAGCTTGTGCTGTTCTCGAACATAGGTTTATACCCACGTCAGAACCTTCTGAACACCCCAATCGCAACAATGTAATACAGTCCCGTGCCGTTGATACTCAACGTTAATTCACATTTTACCCTTAAATAACAATCAACTTGCGCACAGCTCCTGTGCGGTGAAACATTAACAACGCCTCAGATGACATCCGATACGATCCGCTTAACATAGTTGCACAAGCGAAGACGTGATTAACTGCTGATAAACACATGAGGGAGGAAAGGAGGGGGTGGGGGAGGGGGGAAGAGAAGGCGAAGAAGGGGGAGGGGAGAGGAAGCAGGGATAGAAAACAGATTCCCCTCAAGCAGTACATACAAAACACTCGGTTACCCGTGCTTAAACCACTTAAATAAGTCGATTTCCATTAAATTTAATACGGGTCCTCAAAGATGTGGGAGTCTCATAGCGATGACTGTTTAAACGTGTACTCTTATCTTCACCACAATCGTTAAAAATTTCACTCATATTTGAACATTCAAAGATACCATTTTACAAAGTGCATTAATGAAACCATAAACGGCAATCCCCTAAAATATGATCGTGAAGATCGTAATTTTCCAAGCTTATCAGCGTGTAGCGAGAAACGACAACTTCACGGCGAATACTGTCTATCGGACCAGAAACGACATCGATGTGGGAGATGTGCGGAATTTTATGGAGTTACCAGGTCATTTTTTTGAGTTATCGCATTTCATATGTTCGACTCTTCACATTTGCCGAACCCGATCCCCTACTCTCTCTTTCAGCATGAAACATCTCCCTCCACAAATCAACAACCACTCAGTAAACAAACCGGTATTGTGCTCTCAAGATTTCCGGTGATAAGTGAGAAGCAATAAAGCACATTGTCTTCGGCAACGCAGTAGATCCATTCACCGCGTGGTGATAGCGCACATGCCACAAAGTCGCCTTTCTCGCGCTTACCCGATGTCAGCGTCTTTACGATCTATAACGCTCTATCAAGGGTGTATAACTAATGAATCTCTTCAAAAGAAGCTCAAAATTTTGTTCACTAAAATTGAGAAGGCTAATATAAACTGTCCAGAAAGCACACAACTACTTCGACAAAAAAGTTATCTAAAGTTCCTTCCCAGCTCAGAACACGTTCTAAATATACCATGTCCAGAAAGGGAAATAGATTTACATGCTTTTAACCTTCTTTGTTCCTTTCTGGTCATGTTTCTCTCTTTAATAATAGGCGTTATTATGGAACAGAATGAAAAAAGGCAAAAATCTGATTAACAGAACACTTCGTAGCATCGAAATAATTAAAATGTAAGCAATTAAGCTGTCAACAGCAAAACTCTATATTCTCAAAAAGCTTTCTTTAGGAAATAAACATGTTCCCTTACTTGTATTTCCAAACAACAAGAATTATGATGCAACGAGTTAATCAAGTCAACATGGAGGGCATGTGGCGAACACAGCTTTCGGAGCGAAGGGAAAGGGAAGGTGGTGACCGAAAGAAGGAAAGGGACGAAACGGAGTTTTTGTAGGCTTACTAGCAGCATTTCGCCTGAAATTCTTTCATGGAGTCATAGAAAAATAACGGAACCTGTTTATTCACACAAACGCTGCTTTGAACCATTAGTGGCATATACGCTACAACGACGCTGCTATTTGCCTAAGTGAATCTTCTAGCGCTTTCGATAGCCAACAGGTACACAACTATAAAACGCAATTCCGCTTGGCGGTTATGAATAGATTTACGCTAGAGAAACCATATAAGCTGTAGCACAGTACTCTGTTATTCGCGGTTGAGGGGAAACTTGCGCCACAATCCCACAGACGACTAAGGTAGATACGTCTATCGCTTTCGCAGTACTAACCACCGACTAGTAAAATGAACTGCAGAGTTGGAATCATAACTACTAATTTTAACAGGTATAAAAAAATTCAAAATGCGATATTTCGAGAGAAAAATCTGCTTCTGAGTAGATGATAACACTTCGGCACATTTAGGCACAACCCCCAAACATAAAAGAAATCACGATCAAACATCATCAACAAACATGCCTAACATTCGATAGTTAAATGCTGTTTTTCATTTAATCAGCCATTTCAGAGAGAAATGAAGGGTGAGTTCCCTTTCTCTTCCCTTGGTTACTTCCCTGAACGTTCGAATCAAGAGTTGAGGTAAGCGATAAACGATGCATGGATTAGTAAAATGCAACAGGAGGAAGCACATCAAACCTGTCCTCTAATGTTGACAACCACGAGAGTGTTGGATCGGTTGCATACGATGAAGTGACTGTCGGATTTAGGGATCGGGTGTATACTGTTGACGGGTGTCTCTCCGGCCACACGGAATGTGTTGACGCACTCGCAGGTTTTCACATTCCACATCCGTACTGTCGCATCGCTAGATGCCGATACACACATATGACCATCCTTTAAATCGTATCGTTAATCAAATGAGGTCAACCTCTTAAGTGACCGTAACAATCAACTGCTGTTTAACCATGGCCCTCAGACGTTTTCTACTGCCCATTCTGATTGCAAATAGTTGTATACAAAAAGCTTTTGAGATAACAAAGCATTACAAAGAAACACACCACATTCTTCGTAACCCTGCCTAAATTCCGGAAACTTTAAATTTCTATACTTTAAGAATCCTCTTTAAATTATGCCCGATTTTAAGAGTTTAAAGCATTAGCAGTCCTGGGGTTTATAACTAAAAAAAGTACGGCTGAGGCATTGCAAGCATTTTCTTCCACATCCAACATCCCTACTTTACGATTTCAACGGAAAGTCAATAACTGCAGAAAAACTACCTCAGCATAAATGAGGCTTCGTCTTATCGCAACAACTTCAAGCTTACGTTTCTCGTATACGACAGGTTTGCATTACATCAGTGCTAATATTGATAGGCTACCCTATATGTTTGTGCATGCAGGACGCTTTCAAATACTATTACTAACTGACCTCAGTATACCTGACGTCATTGACGAAAGAGGTGTGCCCACGCATCTCCTTCAAACATTTGCCGCTCTTCAGCCCATGAATCCTGTAAAAATTCAGTTATCCCGAAAAAACACTTTTCTTTGAGTTGTCTTGCTCTGAATGAACTTCCCTACAGCAATGGTCAGACTCTCGAAAATCCACCAAAACAAACAGAAATAAATAAATAGAATAAATAAATCAATAGCAGAAGTGGCGACAAAGCGTCTAACATAACACTTTAAAAGTCATAAAACATCATATTAATTCGAAGCCTCTCGATGTGATACTCCAAGCAATACCTCATATGCAAATCACATATTGCCTAACAGGGAAATCGAGGCAATTAAACGCGGAACCTGATTGTATGATCGAATGAACCCGATAAGACATGTGCATTATCCTTCGAGAACTGCACACATGTCACTCCCTCGGAATGCGCTTTATCAAAACGCCTCAGGCATTGCCCAGTTTGCACCTTCCAAACCTTAAATGAAGCTTGCATCATACTCATCCTCGCCATCGAGCACATAAACAGACAACACATCCTTGTCACCCAATTCGCATCGTGAAAAGCAGAAGCCGATAAATGTCATTTAGGACAGCGTCAACCGGAATGGAGTCAGGATAGAAGGTGGGGGAAGAAGACAGGAAAGATTCCACACTAAGAGTCAAACTGCGAGTCATGGTCCTCAAAGACTAGCCACATTTTTAAAATAGCTCAGCAAACAATCTCCACCTCAACCGAATAAAACTTGAAAACTTGAAATGCAAACCTTTATCTTGCCATCTTTACATGCCGATGCCAACATTTCTGAATCGCGACTAAATGCTAAACATAATACGCTATCGTCCATCATCATGAAATTATCCTGTGCTTGATATTTGAGATCCTTTCGCAATTTACCATTCATATAGTTCCAAACCTTAAAATATAGGACACAAATAAACAGCAGTACTTATGGCTACCTTAAATATCACACATTCTGCATATCGACTATGAGTAGATCAAGTACAATTTTTTTACTAATATTATGACTTAGTCGTCTATGAAACCACTATCGCCTAAAGAAACATGCTTGTACATCTTCTTTTACACCTTAGGCGATGCAGAATCAACCTCCGTACTTCACGCAGGTAAGCAATGTTGAAAAGAGAGCGTGCACTTTGCTGGATAACTGATGCAAAACACAGCCCACTTTCAGAATCCGCAGTAAACGATAAGAACCTTGCCATATTCAATCCCGAATTCGAGAACCATTTCCAAAACTGGAATACCCTTCTCTTATCTCTAACGATAGGCCCCTATAAGCGCAAAGTCGCATTATCCCGCAATACCGTTGAGATGAATAATGGATCGCGAACCTCGATAAAACCATCGACAGACCCGCTGACAAGATACTGTCCATCAGGCGAGAATTGACATGATTCAGGGAAGCTTTTATTGCTAAACTTGATTTGTCGAGCCATCTGCGTTGGATAACGTTCCTCTTCATGCTCGCGCATTGCTGCTTTACCACGGAACAAATCAATCTGCGTACCTAAATGCCCATTTAAAAATCCACTGTTCAACGCAAAATCTACTAAGCCTAAATAATGTTGCATTCCACAGGAAAGAAACCCTTTCTTTGCTGAAATGATATCCTGAAGATCACGACACGAATAAAGTCATATGTGAAATAAGTCGAATGCGTTCAAGCTACCTGACCATCGGATCAACTCTACGGGCTAAAAATGACACTAAACAGTTAAGCGAACTCCGGTGGTGTGAATCAAAGAAGTGATGGTGCCAGCCATCTGCATATAAACGATGCGTTAAAAAACTTCCCACAGCTAATTACAGCTCAGGTAAACACACAGGCGATAAAATCAAAGTGACGCTGAATGTTTTGAATTCCTGTGTACCAGGCTCAACGTTTTTCAGTCTTGAATGAAAAAATTGTTTATTATATTTTAACATGTATAATAATATTGCTGCCAAAACACAATCATTATATTTTCGGTATTGTGACCGATCTCTTCTTCCCCACATCAAGCGTGAAGTGCATACCTGGAGGTAAGAGGCCTTGATGCTGTTGCCATTTGAGAGCTTGCGCAAGAAGGGCCAACAACCTTGAAGGAGGCACTACGTTCACTTCGGCCGATAAAGACTGCAAAATTATGTGCTAAAGAAACGCTTCTAAAAACATCCTATAAATTTGTGGTAATGATTATAAGAGGATAAACAGCAAAAAATTAAACTGCGAGGGGAAGAGACAACGTTTTTCGTCAAGACGAATCGAAAGGACGTCAGAAGGAAAGAAAGGATGTGAGGAGGGAGGAGGAAGCGTGAAGAGGAAGGGCTGAGTGACTGACTTCAACCAACCATGAAACTACCGTGGCTACAGGGCCTAGATATATTTGAGCCTTCCAAACCATCTGCTCCAGTAAAGTCGATGTGTAACCAACTTCCGATTAACAATTTCACTACCTATTAAAAATTAGATCTGACCAACATTCTCTCATATACAGTATCACGAGCATGTATTCATCAATGAACCAAACGATGATGTGTTCGAATATGCGAAAAACTGTAAGTAAAAAAATTACTAAGTAAAGCGAATAACGTTGCAAATAACCTGTGCAATAGCGGCGCGTCGCTTTTCTTTAGAACTACCCTCCGCATAAACTTCACGAGGATCGAAATATGAGCGTGCCAATAAATTATCCAAACGAGCATATCTAAAATACACGGAATATGAAGAAAGTAACACCAGTTGATCTCTAATCAATCCTATCGGCAATACAAATCCACGAGTACATTTTCCACAAATACTTCCTAAACCTCAATACCTTCTCAATCGTCGATCATCGAAAACATTTTTGCACAATTCGTGGAGAATGCTGATTATATCGCACCAAATTTACTGGAAAGTAGATTTGAATTAATCGCAATCAACAACATTATATGCAGCAATGATATCTGACTTGGACGCAGAGAATGTTTTATCAATCTTCTTGTATGCATTGGAGCCCTATTCTGTTGGCCATATCCATCGCGATCAAATGAACACAACACGGGTGAACCTACCTTTCGGGTTCGATGTTCTTTAACAGTTGCATAGGATCAGTCTGTCGCAGCAACAGACGTGCACAACCAATTTCGCGAAGCTCGGCAAGCTCAATCACAATCTGAAACGAGTGCGTGCCTTGTAACCCAACTCAATATGTGGTGAAGCCAACGTCGAGGTCAAACTACCACGAGTAATAAATAATTCCACAAACGCTAAAAATTTTCTTCCGAATATCGGATCAATCATTTTGCCGCCGAAAAACTCAAAACCTCCTATATGCATCAACAAAGTCTTCGACTTGGTCGAAGTTTACACTGATAGGGCCCTCTGCCATTTGAACACATCCGTGGATATTATTTTCAAACAACAGAACCTGTTCATAGAGGTCGATGAGCTTCTTTGCAGGTAGTTTCAATGGCTGGATCACCTTCAACACCGTGTCCCAATGCCCACTTTGAATCTCGTGAACAAACGAATCGATGCTATCCACTGTGTTCAGCGTTATGTTAGTTTCCTCCTGAAATATTGAAAACTTCAAACAGCATTCTCAGCTTTGCGGCCTAAAAACCGACTGTTCAACTTCACAAAGCCTGGAAATCCTGCATGAATAAACTTTCCGGGAGTTTTCCCACCTACTTCTCTCCACCCCAAATGACGATTAAAGACACACAGGATGCCCCCAAATATGGCAATAACAAAACAACACCTAAAGCATATAGGAAATCAGCAAACCTGCAATACAGCAAGCGTACGCATTAGATTGTTTTCCTTCAAATATTGCTCCACCAGGCGCACCACGCTGAAACGAAATTGACATTCTTAGGCACAACAAATGAAATGTGATATCACAATTTTAGATTTCAGCTCTGTGACGACTAGTACAGCGGAAAGAAGCTCCACCTGAACAAAGTGCTAAACTAAGTGGTATAAAGATATGTGAAGACATACATCATATTTTCCAAGCAGCTTCCAAAATTTAATCACTCATTTCAGGAACAACAATAAAAAAGTTCACCGCTATTCAATCACTCCCGATTACCTCAGACCTTAAGTTCACCTCCATCCGCATTTCAAGTTGTGTCGGATCGCTTTAAGTATAACCGGTGATAAAAAAAAAAAGAGCTATGTGAACGCACAAGTTCCTTGAACACATTTACGGCATTTTCCATACATAGATATACTGGCATGGATGATCTGCAATACAACTCATAACCAACACAACTCATAACACGCTTGCGATGACCATACCATTCTCGAATATCACCTCGCCTATCATAACACCTACTGTTCATTTCTAGGACTTTCTGAAACTTCCCGTACTCCTTGCAGTTAAAAAAAAAAACACTTACTCGGATGCCTCGATTTCAATTGATGTCATAGCAAATTGGAACCTGTAATGATATACAAAATATGAAGCAGCTTACTGTGAATGAATGACTCGACAAGCTGCGATATGAGTTTGAAGAGGTGCCTGCTACCACCCTCTAAAGTTTTCAAATGGAAGCTTGAAGGCTTTTAACCACCACCAAAGTGGAAGGGAAGATTAAAGTGTGTGTATGATGAACGACGATCGGGTGAACGATTTGAAACATGACCTCGAAAATAAAACTTAGAAACTTTCTTAAGGAAGTTTTCGTTTCACGGAAAGCCTTTCCTATCAGAAAATAAAAGCCTCTCCGCCTTCCAAAAAAAAAAACGAATTACTTACTTCGATGTATCAAATTTTGAGAACATTCCAATCAAACGCCTATGGCACGGAGTGACTACAGCTTTAGCACGTCTTCTCTAGCAAGTCAATGTTGAAATTCAACAAAGCAAAACAAGCACTGCTAACTAAGGCAGTGGCATTAATTAACCTCTAATTGTTAATCCGAATATTCTATGTGAACAGAATCTATCTCCTGGATACATCTGAAACTATTAGTGACACCTTCAGTCCTTAATTTACTGCGATTCAGATATGAAGCGATCGAAGATCACGACTGATAAGCATTTCCAACAACAACAACATATATAGTGAAGAGAATTTTATTTCCCGAAGAAAATAGAAATAGATGGAAAAAAAACTGAGAAACAAAAAAAAACAACAGCAATTATGATGTGCTCGGCTTATATTGAAAATTTTAAAAGAAAAATTAAAATTGAAAGAAATAAATAAATAAAAGAGAAAATAAAATAAAAACCGATAATACAAAATAAAATAAAAAACCAATACCAACAGCCAAAGAAACAATGAACATATAATATCATACGTTGACAATTTTCCATTTGCAATCTTCAATCGAGCAGAGTACAATGGTTATACTCCTGTCCAATTCCATTCATACATATCCAGATTGCGATATTAATCTTCACATTCATAAATCAATATTAGAGTAAGGTGAAACAACAAATTCCTATCCGAATTTTCGAGATTGGGCAAAGTATAGGACCCGATTCGTCTATAAATATATCATAGATAAAAGGTCAAGTTAGAAGCTATAGGAGTTGTTTGCATCATTTTTTATATTGCTCCAAATATTTAAAGAAAAAATCTCGATTATGATGAGCTCGTAGCATATTTCTCACCCAACCTTAGCTCCATCTTATATCACCTCATTCTCAAAAAAAAAAAAAAAAAAAAAAAAAAAAAAAAATCCTTAAAGATATCAAATGTTTTTTATAACATTGCCACTACGTCCAGCTAAACAAGTGTTGCTCTCAGATGTGGGAATGATCTGAGCAGAGCTTTTTGTCGGAAACTCAATTTATTTCATCGGAAACTTCAAGAAAAAAAGGCAAATCGATACCCCAAAACCATAATAAAAGCACATCATTTGCAAGGTAGAATAGAACACAGAGATTTCATTAGGTTAGCTCATTGGTAAACGAAAATTTCAGCTAACCATGACCACACCTCGTAAACAATGGTGAATAATGAAGCACCCCTCATCACAACGAAATATATTCATATAAAATTATTTAATTCTTCTTACTGATGGATTCATTTGGCTGAGTTTACGAGTTCAACATCACCTCCATTTCCCCTCTCCATCTCTCCTCTAAAGGTGAGATGGTATTTATGACATTACCAACTCACCCCTATCCAAATATAAGTGCAAATGTATGCTCAAACAAATAGTCAAGATTATTTGCTTGAGTTTTATATACTGGCCTAAACGTTAAACTATCCTCTCTCTCGATGAACGACACACTGAAAACCAACTTTTATATTTGAACAAACGGCAACTCACTGTTCAATGTTTGTGAACACCGGCTGAACTAGGTCAAAGATCAAAATTACTACCACGGTTTTTGTATAAAATCGAACGGATATTACAGCAAAGAAAGTTATGTCATATAAGGAAATAAAAAAAACTTGTAATAACAAGGGCATTACTTGTGTGGAAAAAAGAAGTAACATGGGGATACGTTTACGTAACTATAAGGGAGGATAGGTGACAAACAATGTTCGTCCATTTTTGAAACAATTCCACGGGCAGATCGTATCATTAAGAGAGAGAAACCTTTCTTCATACCATATAACTCGCACGGGCTTTATTATTGTACCTTCTTTCTTCAACATGTATTACTTCCACTTACTACAGATGGACAAACCAACTGATGCAAAAACTGGCGATTAAGGCAGGTAAAGGTGCTGCCAGAAAGATACTTTAGAAAGATTCGCTTAATCACAATAACATCTATGACGATTTTCGCATAGAAAATCCAACAATTTCTTCAAAAAGCCCTCAAACAGGAGATGACGATACGCATGTTTGAAAGGTGCGAGACACTGGTCGACGATACTCGTTGCATCTTCACTCTCCTGCTTATTACGAAGGCATCTGATAGTACTGCGGTGAAGATGTTGCTATAAAAAATACCAGCTAACAATTCAAACATTACATATTCTATCAATATTCACCAAACAAAAGCAAGAAGACAAATTGAAGATGGTAAGGTATAACACTACTAATTATCAGCATGTCGATAGTTGAATGGATATTCAGTGTTTCCTAAAACGAGCCTATTTTTTAGTGATTTGCATCGACATCTCTTATTTGCTCCCTTCATATCTACGAAAAGTCATGCTGCGCTTACCTTTCTGCCTGGAAATCAGAAATAGCACAAAGGAAGTTCAATACACATATATGTAAATGTGACTTACCCGTGATTTAAAACATACCTACGCAGTACAATAAAATCATTAGAAATTACCTGCATGCGAGGATGCGTAATTTTGCTGATGATTGTTGGAGTAGGTCGACGTGTTGACAGCTGGCTGTGGCACAGTCATTTGAGGGGGAGGGGCAAGTTGTGAAATACCTAGCGAGCTAAGCGGTGGCATCGGGAAATTAATCGGAGGGGGGAATTGTGGTGATCCTGTACCGCTAACCGACGGATCAGAGAACATCGAAGGCACCACATTTGGCACCGTCACACCCTGTTGAACGTTTGACGCCGCTGCAAAATGAATAACGCTCATGCGAAACGCCCACATCTATTCACATATATTGAATAAATAGCTGCCACACCTGGAATGCTCATTGCAAGAGGATGTGGGGGGAGGGGACGGCACATTAAAGGTGGGACAGGGGAGTGTGGACGCAGCATTTCTACCATTTTGCAATTGAAGGAAAAATGCACGAACCTCAAAAAGAATTTCTTTGCCAAATAATTTTCATCCTAACGAAATGCAGAAGGCGATTCCAACCCATCTCCATAAAAAAAGTTTCACAAATTTTCACAAATGCAATTTTTGCAAAAAAACCGCTCAATAACAAATTGATACATTATGGAATCAACGTCGGTCGTTAATATTCGATAGTAGATAAATCACCCAGCACTTTCCATAGCCATAAGAATTCGAAGTGCAAGTCACTTACATGGGAAAACAGGAGGCGGAGGCGGTGAATAATAAGAAGTCGGCGGTTGTCCACCACTATAAGCCGGTTTCTGATAATCATTTGCACTCACTGGCGGTGGCAATATATTTAAAAGATTGTCGAATAAAAAATATCCATTCCGACCCCCAAATCAACTTGAAATCCACCAAAAGATATGAACATATTACTGCATCCCTTGTAACGTGATATGCATATCCTTCTAACGATCGCATAATGTTGGCATATAAAAACGCGACGTTACATTTATTAACGCAAACGTTTGACTCGATTATCGAAAGATGAGAGCAAAAATATATTCAGGTTAATTGTTACACGCAAAAATATTAGTAACGGAGCGCCATTTGAAACTGCTATTCGAACTCTGATTGAGAGAGGGAGATAAGGAGAGGGACAAGGAGAAAGAGAAAGAGAGAGGAAGAGAGAGGGGGAATCCACAAGATAAATCCATAGTTCTCTACCAGCACACGTAAATATGCTTATTCTTCCCGTAAATAAAACTTTCTTTTTGCACTCTCTAGCTTCGTAGTCGCTCCAAATTCATTGCATAAGCAGTGACACTAAACGGAGTGGAGCATAAACACAAACCGCATTCGGCGACTGCACGGATGCATATCCCGTCGGCTGCCCTCCTGCTAAGGGAGGCTGAGAGACCGCCGTGGGCATTGCAGGTGGCATCGAACTTGCCTAAAAATAGGGCAAATCATTTTGCCAGTCGCATTCATCGTGTTAGCGATGCCACGCTAAATAATACGATATTCTGGATGACCCCTCTTTCGGAATATCGGGCACCATCGTCGCATATAACTTTTTCTTCAACTCCTCTCAATTCCAAACTCAAGCAGTTCTCTTGAAAATATGAACGCTTCTACATGCTGCGCTTTAAGGGAATACACTGGTCAACACAGAGCTGGCATTTCAAAAAATTCCAAAAAATGTAGGCTTGTGTTTAACAAGGTTTTCAATCCGATTTTAAGCAGTGACCGATAACAAAGAAGATAAAAGCCAAAAAAACAGATTCAACCGATCCGAGAGGAAAGGATTTAAAATTGAATAGCGCAAACTCGCCTGTGTTAAGCCAGTATTCATATCACCGTGTTGGCCAAGTGATGGCTGTGAAGAAATGGGCGCCGCGAGAGATACCGGAGGCGCAACAGTGGGCTGTGGAATCGATTGTGGCATCGGACGAGATGAGGGAACGGCCGGCATAGGCGGGACAGCAACTGAAGGCTGTGACGCTGTAGGCACAGGACTCGGTGATGACGTTGTCATGGAAGGCAATGTCTGAAAAAACTTTAGTGAACGGAACTGCGGTTTATAAATCATCAATCGGAAGAAATAGATCTCAAATTACGTTGTATGTAAAAGAGCACATAATAAACCCTGAAGCAGTCGTAGCGGGTAGTTGTTATCATATCATATCCCACTTCAGACACGAACTCAGTAAACTGTATTCGGTGAAGCTACTTCTGAATATGACATAAAAGAAGAAACCACCACTTCGCGGAAGAATATTAAAGCTGAAGAAATGTTTTACGCCAATTCACTTTTCTCTGTTATAGACATCAACTAGAAATCAAAAGTAGAATCTCATTCTGTCCGCAAAACAAAACCGCCATTCGTGTACAGCTCATATATATGCATCAATGCTGCCTATTCTTTCCATCCTCTCTATTAATTGCATTCTCTGTTTACATCTTTTTAGTCTAGAACGAAAGAAACGAATAACAGAGGCGGCTGGCAAAAATGAGCTTAGCATGCTCAATTAAATGAGAATAAAATAATGAACATGAAAAGAAATTCATTGACCTGCGTCTGCATTGGAGGTGGGAATGACGACGGTGCAGTATAGCCATTAGCCGCAATCGCATTCATTTGCTGCATTGGCAACGAATCCACCACATTTTTGTCTACCCCCGTATATGCCTGCAGCAAAATATTTTCATAAAAAACTATTCCATTTTTCCGCATAAACCTTTTTCTTATAAATCCAAAGAGTAAAAATCTTATGAAAATAAACGACAATCGCAGAAGTGATCTGTCATGGTGAAAAAACAAATCATCCGCAACTTTCCTGGAGTTATCAAATTAACGCTTTCAACTTGCCTGTGGCTGCGGGAATGGGAAAGTGCTCGGGTCCGGGAATTTCGGTGCGCTCTGAACCGAATCGATTTGTGGAATACCTGTGCTACCTACAAATGAATCCATTTGAACAGTAAAAGTGCACACCATAATTTGTATGCAACGAATATATCATATATTTCTACAGTTGAAACCACAGCGTCATAGCTAGATGGTGGATTATGTAATGGATTAATAGTGGATCATACGATGAATTACTATATTCGGCTAACTTTTCTGTCAGTTTTTTTCAGATTACCCTTTGTCGGTGAATTGAAATGTGCGACGAAAAAGAAACAGTGATACAACCACACGAACTTAAGATGCGATTTCGTTCCAGGTCAAGCTCAACGGCATACAAACAAAGCTAAAAGAAAAAAACAGGTTGGAGAGCAGGAAAATAAATGAGAAAGACCTGGTTGGGGCACATGAATTGCTGTTGATGGTGGTGCATTCACGTTCACATTGTCGTGATTTGCATTGAGCATCGGCAAGTGCTCATGATCAGTGTGTTCCGTTACCGGAATACGATGCAGGTATCCGTACCCGATGTCACAACCCAAACAACCTTCTCCACCCCATGCCGAATTCGGTGTTAACGTCACCTGGAAACCCACAACGATCCTTAAAAAGCACATCCAACAAACTGCAAACCTCACTTCATTATCTCACTCTCGAACACTCCTTAAAGAGAAACTACTACAGCAGGTTTCGAAAAACTGTGTCGAGGAACTGCACAGAGACTCGCATAAAGGAGAAAGACGGGGACGGAGCGAACGAACATTTTGCCTCAAAACTCGATCAAGTAAGTTTCGCTCTTAGCGTTAGTCATCTATCAGAAAATTTAATATTGAAATTCCCTGGAAATGGGTATATATAAAAAACTTCAACTCTAAGAGGCAACTTCTTCCACTATAAAGGAGGTGTTTAGATGCCGAGTGCCAGATGACAAAAAAGAAACAATGGACCAACAAGGAGATTATAGATTAATGAGATCAATTTACGCAGGAACAGCACCCTACCTGCGTTAAGATCCTTAATACAACCGCAACCTATACCACGCTGTGCATTAGTATAGCCCATCCAAGAAACATTAAAGCGCCTTGAATCAATCTAAGCGAACAGGCCAACATTTCCTACAATCTTTGCAGCTTATCACCAGCAAAATTCATTTCACTACTAAACTTAACCAACTTTATGGTCATAATAGTTCCGTTTTTACGGACTCTACGGAGGAATTCGAAAGCTAGCTAATTTAGATTTAGGCATCAACAAGGATAGTAGTATAATGGGACAAGTTTCTATAAAGGGTAAAAACTAGGATGGACCATGCTGCACTAAAGTAGGAAAATGGAGGTTTTGAGAACATAATAATAAATAAAAAGAAAGTACTGCATCACTCACCTCCCTAACCGAATCCAGCTCCACATTATAAACGTAGAGTTTGAGAGGTTTTCCCTCGTTCGCCTGTACATGAGCAATTAGATCATCTGCCTGCAGGTAATCGCTCTTATAATGACTCAGTAATATTTATTATCCTCTTTTACTATATTACTTATACTTCCGTTTATTTCAAAATTGTCATACAATTCACAAAAATGTACTGATAAAAATACATTATAACATATAAAACAACAGGTAAACAATTATAATAAATAAGAAAAAAAACTGAAGAAAAAGCACTGCATACACGTTGCGCTACACTGCAACTCAGTTGCCTCGAGAATTTGACAGGCAACCTCAGTACATCTTACCTGAGCGCTTATATCTGTAAAGAAACACTCACGCATATGTCGTTCAGAGTGACCAACTTAAATAAATATTCGAAGTAATAGCAGCACAAACTTCAACACGATTCCCAAACCTTACATCAACAATCTTCTAATAAAGCAGGAGATCAAGATGAAACCTGATTCAGAACGGATTCGGCGCCGAGAATATAATCGGTGTTCGCACATAATCCAGCGATTGCAGCAGGTGAATTCGGCTGAACTGTGAGAACATGCCAAACATTCTCTCTAGCTCCTTCGAATGAGCAAAATCGAATCGATACGCCAAGAAGGCCTTGACCACCCCACATCTGTGAGGGAGTGATCTGAGTCTGCCTTACTGTTTGTGTTTTGCTGCAACCACAAAACATGTTAAACATGTGCGGATTTCATCTTCCATTCAATATTAATTTAAAAAATGCTACAGAAACAGAAAAGATTTCAAACAGAAATTCGAAAATCAAAAAAATTACATAGAAAAAGAAAGGAAAAATCCCTTTTAATAATATATTTTCATCGTAATTTTTTTGCATATAAATATTTTACAACTTGAAATGAAACGGAGATAGTGAAAAAGCGAACAGAGTTATAATGCCCATCAATTAAAACTCAAACTTTACAAAAACATCCATAAAAGAATAAAATAAAATAATAAATAAAAATCTGCTATTTTAATGGATTTCCAAGGTTTTGCGAGAGTCATTCTCACTATGAATGTATTGAATATCTATGAATTCTTTCATAGTAACGGCATCACAACTCACTTTGCAACTACTCGCAAACGTTGAACATCAGCACTAATCTTCGATCACCGCATACATTTCAACTGTATCAATTATTATTAATCATGGCAAATAATACTCACCTATTATAAATGGTCAATTCCAATGGTCGTTCAACGTGTTGTTTCAATATTTCTTTCATCGTGTCATTGTCTTGATCCTAAAATATATATGACCAAGTAAGATCCTATAGTTTCATTTGAGGCTCGCAGAAATTTTGAAAGGGACCCGTGCAGAAATTCCGGAAATGTAGAAGACATAAGTTTAATTGAAGACATGGACGACCAAAAACGTTAATCTTAATGCGATTGATTCAATAAAAAATCTGCCGGAAATTGAAGGTATCAAAAAATTTGCAGATATCATTTACTACAATCAACTCACGCGAACATACAACTGAACTCCCCTAATCAATTATGTTTGATTCCTTCAAATAAAACAATAAAAAAAACAACTGTTAGTGTTTCATAAATAAAAAATAATCTCCATTTTAAAAAGTAGATCCAATGATGCCTCTTCACCTATAATTAATCGCAATTGCCAATCCTATATACGAAATTGTAATGCGTGAAGTTGAACACATTAAAGAAACACATTCAAAGAGAACCTTGAGCCCGAACAGCTCACTCAATGACATTCAAGAAATGCCCCTTTACGTAATTCTAACTGCCTAAATTTCCATTTATAGTTATATTTTTCCTCATCTATTTCAGTGTTTCCTCATCTATTTCAGTGCTTTTTTTGCTCTTATTAATCTTATCGTCTCTAAAAAACCCACAGTCTATTTATTTTCAATATCATAGTATGCCTACAATATTTTCTCAATTATTCACAACACACTGCAAAGCAATACTAAAAATAAGTAAAACTATAGTGATAATATTGCTTACCAGTCGCGTATTCCCAATGCAAACTATGAAATCGAAGAATGGCTCAAGACCAGCGGCTTGTCCTGGTGAATTGTCTTGCACCTTAATTAAACTCTCAATTTTAATACAAAAAACCTATTAGTTTTTATTCATATTAATAATTTCTTTTTTCCGAGAACACACACATTCCCTAAATGGTACGAAATGAGGGAGAGTTCACCTATACAACCAATATACAGTAAAAATCCCATCTTCAAAACAATTTGCTAACTCAAAAAAGTTATTTCATATAACATTCCCAACCCAACCAACAACTGCATTACAATGAAAAGAATCGAGGCGATCGGCTTCGCGATGAATTATTTTGAAGTTGTGGAGCGAATATTTTCAATTTTGAAAAGATAATAACTCGATACCTTCGATCCATCCTTTGAGCACCTTGACGATGAGGCGGGAGGAAGGGAGTGGTGGAGGAGGGCATGAGGAAGGGGGCTAGGATATAGGCAATCAGCGCGGTAAAAACATACCCTAGTTTAAATTACCCATCCATCTCATCATCATGATAGTATGAAAAGGCCATTGGTGATCATCAATTAAGAAAAGAGGGTGTATATCGCGAAGTAACGAAACTTTCACCTAATAGAGCAATATTTCTTCAGAAATTGGCACGCCACAAAGCACGAAGTGGCAAAAGATTATGGTGGCAATCTGAAATGACTTGCCATTTTGCCCTTCCCCCCTCTCCCCTCCCACTTCGTCGCCCTCTCCCATGCCGTTGCCCTCTCCTCTAGTAAAACCCTTATCGCAATCGCGAAGTGAATCGCATGAATCACCTTCGCTTGCTTGCATGTGTCAAGCATTCGAGCGTCACAAAGTCGATGCCCTTTGGGTTATTTGACTGCATACATACGCAATTATAGCTTAAATGATTGCTACTAGCTAAATGCTTGAATGAATCTTAATGGAAATGTTGCTCTTTTCGCATAAATAATATTTATTAAAGTGTTAATTTTGTTTCCATTTAAACACTTTGTCGTGACTTTATCGTACATTTTAATGTTAACTAAAACATCGATGTAATTTCAACAAGTGCATCGATGTCACTATAAAAACAGCTGTTTGGTTTCAGTGAATATACTCCTTGATCTATTCATCAAAGCTACGCATCCCGGACAAATGACTTCAGCAACAAATACACAACACTCTTAACATACACGCTGATGACTCCATCAACAGGTGTTCATGAAGAAGACACAAAGAAAGAAAACACACCCTCAAGACGTGGTACCCTTCAGTGCCGCCTCCAGGAATCGATACACTCTCACCGTTGCCCATTACTTCTGCACCTTTATCTAAAAGCAGTACACTACAATCTTCAGCAAGCTTTTCACTAAACGCGTTCATCGTTCCACGAATAACCGTGCTTCTCATGTCATCGGCTCATGTATCCTCATCTCTTTACCTGACTACCCAATTGGCTGACAGTCATCCTCTCCTTAACACACTTTGTCTTTCTATTAAAGGTACTGCTTCTTACCTCTACGGCTATGAAGATACCAAGATCTATATAAAGAACGGATGTTCAACCAATTCAAGTGCCACGATAAGTACATCATTTACTTCAAATGAAATAATTTAACCTAGTCTTGGAGTGAAGTGAGCTATAGTTTCTATACGAAAACATTTGTGGAAAAGCACACATTATGGAGTACGATTCGTCTACAGACCAAAATTTCCGCTCTCAAATTCCTATCAACATTTACCAAAAATAAAGTAATTATTATCATTTATTTTCAGTATTCTCATCTTCGAAGTACCTTATTTCTAAAATTAACGGATGGAAATTCGGGAACTTAAAGGTCAACAAGTTAATAACACCAAAAAATAAAATCCACATTAAACACGGCTGCAAAATAATATTTGCTATTCGGTGTTACACAACTAATATGAAGCTTCATAAATGGGAAAGTGAAATCACTCACTATAAAATCATCATCAACAACACCAAATCCAAACTCCCCCCCTCAGAACAACAATAGCAAACCCATCCCCTCCCCACCTGCCAGCAACAACAAATGCAACCTCCCTCTTCTTCCCCAACATCACGAACTACACTACCAGGATAGATTTGATGGTGGGAACGTGGCACTTCAGTTCATGAAATGCTTGCTAGTTCGAAAGCAAGCCGAATGATGGATTCTTTCACCCAACCTTGTCTGTTCCTCTATCCGTTCTTTTTCCTCTAAATAGAACTTAATCAGTATTCCTTTCAAAACGTCAAAAAACACTGAGGCAATATTGCCACATCATCATAGCTACATCCACATTAAAATCGGTACCTTCAAGGTCGCCCAAATCCACATAAACGCACCGTCTTCACCCCTTCCTTCGACCACCCTCAGATAGATCGGTGAAATTATCTATGAGACCACAGCAGCGTAACGAGATTATGGCGATCGTTGTAGGAATCAAATCTTTTATTCCTTTAGTAGAATAAGTCAACTTTTCAGGTCAGGTAACGGAACGAAATGTTTGACGATTAGGGACATCGAACGGACGGATCCCATCCCCTCCCTTCCTCCTTTTTCCTTCCCCAATGAATGCCTCACACAAGGCAACAAAACATCCGTCGGCAAAACTAAGCTGCCTTTTTTGCTGTATTTGAAGCAAGAAAACGTTGGCATATGCTTGAAACCTTATAGATTATAGTTATATCCTGTGAACGTATTGTGAACTTTATTATCGGCGGTGAATCATTTTGTTGTAAGAATAATGATCTGTTTGTACGATTAGGGGTTATATTCGAGGCTGTACAATATTTATAAAATGAACATTTTGCCGATATGTGTAAGATATAAGAAAAATGAAAAAAATATTGTGAAAACTATATATAGAAATCTGTTGCATGCAACTATTCTCTACAGTTCTCTACGAAGTCTTTAGATTGAAAAAAAAAGAAGGAAAAAATCAAAGTCGTTCTTTCATAGAAGTTTTCAAGGCTGCCAAGAAGGAAACGAAATTCACTCACTTAAACAAAATAAGTGGAAATCAAGTGAATTAGTTTCGATGAGAAATCAAGTGGAACTGAAGTGAAAAAACTGGAAGTGGAGAAACACCATAAAATAAGTTAGCAATTATTTACCTTTAGACTCTTCTCAATAAAGGAAACAGTTCAACAGGTAATAAATAAATAATAAAAATGTGGAATAAAAAAATCTATTTTTAAGTTACCTCGACATGCAGAAATCAACTATCAAAAAAAAAAAAAAAACATCGGTCATATGCGCTTTTGTAAATTCGTCACACTTGCAATACGCAGTATGATTTGCGATAGCCTTTTTCTCTGTTTGTGTCCACTTTCATCTATCGACTGATAGTTTCAACTTGGAAGCCACCGAGGGAAGCATGAGGAAATTTAATAGGTATAACGTTCACCATAGGGAATCGGATACCATCATAAGAAATCTGGGTATATCCTATATTACCATGATCTATCAGTTTAGAAAGATAGCTGTGAGCATTTTAAGCTGCGAAAACATACTTGCAAGCATTTCACGACGATGGGAATGTCATTCGAAATCCATTGAGTCATAAGAAGACGAATCATTTTTACAGCATTTTTATGAGCAGCTCTTTTTATTATAATACATTATTTCTCTTGTTCTATATTACTTGCAGCATTTCTCTTGTTTTTGTTCCATTATTACATAAGAGCATTATAAAGTAAAGTTTATTTATTGGCAATTTATGAAAGAGGTTAATGAGACAGGTGGTGTGCAGGAATGCATATTGTGCTAGATCAGTGTGGCCAGTGCATAATGAAGATCCGAGCGATTATATAGGCAAAAATGTTATTGCATAATCTATGAAATTTTGATAATCTTATCAGTAGAGCATAATACAACTTAAGAAATCTTCACGACAATGAAGAATAAAGAAGTATAATTTTGAAAATTCCGAACGGATTAAAAGAAACCTAAATAATTTTAAAAATAGCAATGAATGAATTGGTTGAAATAGTTCATGGATTTTCCATTTCTTTAATAGTGATCCAACGCCGTTAATCTTTTTGCTATTGGAGTTGAACACAAGTTGCATATAGCCCACGTAACCCTTCTAGATAACGGTATTTTTTTCCGAAGTCTGAAACAATGAGAAATCTGTAGAGAAAAGGAAGATAGGACGGCGCCTTCTTGGATGCTCCACAGCAATGGCTTGAGTTAATTTATGGCTTATGTGGGTTTTCATTTTGTACGTTGTCATATAAGTTCTTTATAAGCAGGTGTTTCCTCGATCAAAATCCTTTCATAATTTCAATTAAATGAGCCCTTATTGGAAGGATTTTGCGAAAAGTTTAGCGAAAATGCGCTATTTTTGACTCCATTGCAATATGAAATTGTGCGTAAACGCAAAATCCAAAGAATTCCAGTATGTGAAGCAGTGGCAGCCTAGACTTATAAGTTACTTCATTTTTGGCTTGGTGGTCCTTTGTATATGATAGTCACATTTTCAAGTTTCTATTACTCATAGTAGTTTTCCGCTGAAATGATTCAGTCAACGAAAGAGCACATTTCTGATATGAACGAATTTCTTCGAAGTTTCAGTATTTTATCTATAATTCTATTAAAACCTAATACTTTATTTGACTGCATGTAAGCAAACGTCTCTATAAAGGCTGAAGTTGAGCTCTTCCAGCTTCAGCGAATCCGTTTTCCTTCAAGTTTTCTCATAATATCCATTGCATCCGCGTTTGCTCGTTTCCAACGAATGGTTATTCCTCTACTAACACCCAAGCATCATGTTTCCCTCTGAACATGCTGCCGGATATAGTCTGTTAATGTTCCTGCAACTTAAAAAAATTTCGCATATTTCCAATAAATTTTTGAAAGCGTCAACTGAGAATCACATTACATTGTATTTCGGGATGAATCCTCAATGATCGCGAACCGCTGTCATCTATAAAATATTTACAGAAATTTGGATTTCAGATTACGGAACTTTCCGTCCCCCGAACACTCGTATAGGACTATGGCATCCATTTTTTGCATATGCACAGTTTGTCCCATATTGTTTCAAACACGCATCAGAGATGTAATGGGGGATGATCTCTCAAGAGTGAAAGGCATTTGCATACATAAATTCCCAAAACTTCCCAACAAAGGATTCCCAAAGGAAGTAACAAGGCCCTAACGTCACCATACCCATTCAGTAGCCTTTGATGCCCCTTGCAGGGCGTTCAAAAATTGCCTACGGCCGCCATATTTCAGGCGCCGCGGCGGGCAATTGGGTGAAAGTTTTCAACCAGCAATAAACGCACCTCGGCTGAGCCTCATTGGTCACGTTATCGCCTCTGCGCAAAGCTAAGGGTTTCCTGGTGGCAGTCTTGTCAGTCTCGAGTGAATGTAATGGCGAGCGGGTTCTCGATGTCGATGACAGAGAAAACGAGTAACTTTCAAACATAGTCGCTATTGCAACGTTGTGCGTTCGTTAGTGTGCCGTTATCAGCAAACCTCAGTGATTTGCCAGGGCAATGAGCTTAGCACATAGTTTCTTTCTATGGGCACTACAATCTTCTGTAGGTGATTGATGTCGGGTTGATTCTTCAAACAATGTGGTCTGATTAGAAAGTGCTCTGGTAGGCGCGTCCAAGAAGCACTACTTCATGTCTCGCTTCATCTTGGATGCAGAACTTGCCTATTGGCAGCCGAAGCTGTCAGCAGGAGGTTTCATCGGTTGGAATGACTGTGCTGCCGCATTATGGACTGCAAGAAAATATTAAAAACAACACAATTAACGTGAGGATGTTGCGTCACGCGTTTCATGAATGCGCAATTGCTTGCATCTAAACGAATGGTTGCACCGATGGAGAGAAAGTGTATTGTGCCTATGTGCTTACGTTTGTGTGAGCACACGAGGTATTGCGAACAAACATCACTTCACCGAAGTTTGCTCCTCAATACCTCGTTGACCGATTCCTATCGGTGTATTTTTTTTTTTCAAAATTCGCTTACTTTGTATTCGTATTGTATTCGTATCGTTAATCAAAAAATGTGCCTATTACATTGACTTTATTCCTTTCTTTTTCCTATTTTCCCTGTGAATAAAGTCCACTATCTCCCCACGTCCATTTATTTCCTTCCCCCCTCCCCCCTCCCCCCCTCTCCCTTCCCTCGCAGTGATGACTATACGAAATGTTTGTTTCCTCCCTTCATTTCACTTTCCCTAGTTGTTCTTAACAGGAATTTCTCTACTTTCTCACATTCTCCGATGCTACGATGGTCGAAGGTTTTTATGCGTTTTTCTTTCCCTCTTCTTCACCGAGTTGCCAATATTTGGGGTTTCTCTTTCACTGTCATTTCGCTCAATACTACCTACAATTTTTACATCTCTGCTACCTCTTCAAGTTAGAAATACTCAGAAAATCTCTCTACCTCTACGCCATTACTCGTAATTTTCATCCCAGCTGTCCTATTGAAGTTACGGCTACCCGCAGTTACCTTAGTAAAACAAGTGTTGCTTTTCCGCTGCTATATACTAACAATTTAATCTGCTCACCTGCAGGGAAATGTGAAAAAATACATTAAGCTAAATTATAATACCGAAACTCAATCAGATCCTCCCGTAAAAGGGATTTATCTGAATGCTTTCAGGTGTGCAATTTCAGATGATCCAATTGGCACACATGTTCCACCCGTACTTACATGAGAAGACATCTCATTCCAATCCTATCAATATGCGAGTCTTGCTGTTGTCAAACTTGTCGCATTACGATACAAACCAAAAATTTCGTAATCCTGGCATTATGCCAAGCCACACCCAATCTCACAGGTTGCCTCATTCTATCGTTTGCGTGTCGCTGACGTCGCTTGAGACGTGTTCGTTCGTGTTGCTTACTGGGAGGTGCTGGTGCGCGGTTGTTTCCTCTATTTGGTGCAGGGGGTGCAGCGTTTTGCGTTTTTTTCGTGGCGGGTGTTTCGCAATACATTACTGTCGTTTGCATCATCCATTGCACTTCGTTGTTTACCACACAGCTTAAACTTCGTTCCGAGGCGTTGTTGTGTGGAAGTGTTTGCTATTTGAGGTCAAAACGTGTTAGCTAGAGCTTAAGCTCGAGTTCAGTCGTTCGGAACATTGTCATGCAAAACATTTTCAGTAAACGTTTGCGTAACGACGAAAGTCTTGCATTGTCGAGTGAAGATTCATTTCCGCTGGCGTCTGCAGCGAATGCGGCGTCAGCTTTTACTATGAAGCGTTCTTTCGACACCGCTCCTGTATTCGAAGCGACCTCTGCAGCTCTGGAACCGACTTCAAGTCCAAGTCGCCTGATCTGTGACCCGATGTTTGCGCAATTGGATGATCCTTTATTCACGGAGAATGGTTTTGAGCTGTCGCCGCTGTCATACGATGAAACTAGCGAATGGTTTCTCAACGAACCACCTAAAATCAATGGTGAGCCATTTTCAGACGAGGTTGTGGGTTGTGCTGTTGTAAAGCCATCAAATGGTTATTTTTTACGTTCCACAAAAGATGCATACAACACCGAAGTAGTAGACGTCAACAGTTTTATTAGAAATCCAGTTGTTACAGTTGCACACATGGATACCGGTCCACTTTCGCCATCACCGATGGCTGACGTCAAGATGGAAGTGAAGTCGGAGTATGTTGATGAATCGCCTGAGGTTACGCACAATTCGGCGGTGCCATTCAACTCGATGGAATCTAAAGTAGTGAAACGTGGTCGGCCTATGAAAATTACGAGTCGTTCTAAGCAAGCGCTTTATGCTCGAGAATATCGTCGCAAGAACAAACAGGCTCTTTGGGATTATGAACGTCGTGTGAAAGAACAAGACGATGAGATCATGCGTTTGAGGAACCAGAACAAACGCATGCAAGAGAAGCTGTCGAAGCTAATTTGCATGAAAGATGCAATTACTAAGCAATGTTGTGCCCCGATACAAGACGATAACCAAGCCTTGAACATTACTCTCGCAGAAATTCGATTACATCCATCTACGAAGCAATTGCTTCGTTCGACTGGACGTGACGCTTTTTGTGTTCATGTGAATGGCGATAGTTTTTCGGTGCTATCATGTGAAGCATGTAATGCACAAAAAACAAAACTTCATGAACATATCGCCGAAGAAAGAAGGAATGAAAACCTCGAGCTGTTCAATGGTGATTTCGAATCGATCAAAGATTTCATTCGCTAATTGCTCCGCAAAAGGCAACATGGTCGTTAGCTGCTTCAAGTTTAAGTTTAAGTCATTGTGAAGTATTTGTTTGTGCGCGGTGGCAGGCATTTATTGGCACTGCTGATTGTTTTTTAATTAGCGGTTGTCAGCTTACTACGCCCATGGAGGGGCGACGATCCTGCAGTCGACTGGCTCGTCCTACTTTATGAGTTGAAATCATTTGTCGTGGGCCTCTTTCTAGTGCCACTCTAGTGCATCATTTATCTTCAGAGCGTTGTGGTTTGCTTGCAAGACACGATAAGTTAGCACCAGCAGCGATGCTGTCAAGTTTATCAACGCACTGGAAAGGTGGCTTGTTAACAAAACCGTTCTGATGTACAATAAGCTGTAGAAATCAGTGTAAAGCTGACAGACGATAATCCGCATCACTATTTATATGTTGTGTTATAATCGTTTCATATGCAGTTGCTGTAATTGCTGTAAGTGAGGTTCGATAGTGACAGTTGATGGATCGAAGATTGCATAGAGCGGTGAATGGAAAAAGCCTTATAGTGAGCTCGAGAATGATTGGAGTCATCGTGTGAAACGAGGCTCACTATTAAAGCATTTGGTCAGTGAAGTATGGAATTGATTGGTTGATCTCATTCCGTCCAAGTAGTTGAAGTTCTGTACCTTCAGCAACTCAAAAGCTCTCTTTGACTTATTTTTTCTTACTTTTGCGTGTATTATTACAGTCTGATCGTTGATTTCTTTACTTGTACGCGTATTGTAACAAACAACCTAATCCGTTGCCTCGTTCCGTATATGTAATTCCTCAGTGAAGATGATCGATCATCGTAGCATTATTTCTTCTGCTATATAATGTTGTAATATTTTTGTCTTCCCATCTAATTGTTTAAAAAGACGTCCATGTACGTGCTCATCTGTTGTTTACCTGTGTCTATTATGATTGAAATTAGGTGTTGCATATTTCCGGTGGTTGTTGTTAATGCTTTTGTCATTTTTAAATTTGTTAGGCATTTCTCAATAATAATTGTTGTTTGTTGTACGATGATTACGTTTACAGCATATCATATCACATATCAACTCCTTCGTTGCTGACAACTCATTTATTTGAAAGTTCCCTGTTTACGAATTACGAAAGGTGGACACTCTAGAGGTACGTAAATTATAATTTTTTATCAAATTTGCCACATAAAAACTTTGATTGATTGCATCAATTTTAGATATGATTTATGATTGAGGAGAATATTGGTTGGTTGTTTGGAGAGGATGTTGAACGCAACGCTAGAGCGCTCTAACGTTTCGTATTGATGGAGGATTCTCCAGCATACAATCGCCAAACACTCAAACATACACAGTTGGAATTTCTATTCGCTAATTATGGTAATGTTTCCGGAGGTTTTTCTATCACTTATGTCGAATTGACACTGAAGTTTCCCTCGTTCCCTCGTAAACGAGTCGCTTAAAGGCGTCGAAGGAGCATAGCAACATATGTGCATGCTCACGCATGTCATTAAGCTGGACGTTATGCACAATCACTCAAAATATGCTTGAACTCATAAAGAAGTCCTTGGTTGGATTTGAAATTGGGAATGTATATCGGTCTTAGGTTCATGCGAGGTGTTAGTGATTTCGTGACTTCTGCTTAACTTGGGTAGCTAATCGAAATTAGAGGTGACATGTGGACGAACTGAATGTTATGCGTTTGAATATGAAACCATTAACAGGAAAAGGAGGGGGTTTTATTCAAATGTTTTGTGCTCACCTTTAAAGCCTACCGTCTCTACGAAGTTAGATTCTGGGAGCTGTTTCCGCTGTGAGGGAAACCCTCAAGGGTCACTACAAAAACATTTCATGTTGGAGAATTTCGGTTATGACAGAGTTCCTAGTACTTTTGACATAAGGAGCTTGATGCCTGCATCGACACTCAACGAGCATTACATATGTTCAGCTGGAGGCGCCCGGTGGATAAAGTGCCAAGGATGCATTGTGGTTGAGTGAGATTTCTCACTGCAACCACATAGTGCACCCCGTAAGGTGGCACTGTGAAGCCTGTCCACGCTGGCATGGAGGACTGAGCCTTTGTCTCTCGCCACGACACACGCACAAAGGTTCGGGAGGACTCCGGTAGCAAGTTGCTGAGTCCATGTAACATCCAAGGACGTTTGCCAGCACCGGGCAGAAGTCACATCAGGCATTAAAAGGTGAGATCTAATTTCGCATTTATGTCCGTTTGAAGTTGGTGCTTTCTTCATTCATTCGAATTGTCGGATATGAGAATAAGTTGGTTGGTGTGTCGAAGGTTTATTCGATTAATCTGCACTATTTTTGAATTTAAGAGTCTTTTTGGATTTAGGGACATGAGTAGACTTGCTGGATTGGAGTTGTACTTACAATTTTTAGAAGACGATAGCTGTTGAAATATTCAAGCCCTCAAAAAAAGTGTTAGTTGTAAGTTCCTCGTTGCATTGTTAAGTATGAAGTTCAAAAATTTGCCTTCTTTCACAACAAGTCAAAGCGGGAAAGCTGCTTCTTGAGGGGTAGCGTTTTCTACCAAGGGGAGATAACATTTCTTCACTAGCTTTGGAGATGGGATTTCATTCGGAAAAGTCTGTTTTATTGCCGGTAATTCGTCCAAAAAGGAATTCATTGGTTCATTACATGTTTCAGGGCTTCAAAGAGGAAATAGGGTGGAAGTTTGTTCCTCCATCTCCAGCTTTGCAATGGGTGCGGTCATCTCGGTTGTCCACGTTTAGCTATTCCGAGCAGTGCTTTGCCTGTCGGATAGTCATCATTCGTTTTCTTCGTCTTCAGCATCGGCAGACTTGTCATCTTGTTCTGCTTTACCGTTTATTCCGTCTAAAGGAAGATGTGTCGGAGTTGTGTTGTGTATAGGACTGCGAGAAAACGATGACTTCGCTAATGCTGATTCCTGTTTACGTGACTAGTTTTGAGCTAGGTCTAAAACTAGTATTCGGTGTGTAATTCGATGGAAGTAGATCGAGGGAGGGTTTTCGATACAGTTGGAGTGCTTTTGCTAGTCGTTTATGCTGCGGACGGGCCAAATTTTTGTCGGTGTTCGGCAGTCCATTGATCTCGCTGAGATGGTCATCTCTATTCGGGTGTGTTCGCAAACATGCATTCTGCCGTATTCATTGTGAATGAATTTGGTTTAAAGATATGTTAATAAAGAGTTGTATTTTACTTCAGAAGATGTGGCATTGTGAAAGAAGTGGCAAGCTTCACATGGCTTTATTGCTGCATTCGCCAAAAATTGGCGAGCGTGTAAAAAAAACGCGAGTATGCATTCTTGCATCGCGTTGGACAGAAGTGGCACGAATGGAAATGAAGGGGGAGAGGGGGGTTCGATGGTCATTTTCTATCAGGCAGAACTTTTTTCCTGCGCAGAATGTTTGCGTGGTTTGCTAGAGATTTGTACAGTCGGGTGTTGTTCTGCTGCAACTGCTTCAGAAGAGAATATTTCTGCAGAAACCAACTTTGCAAAGTGGTGCAAATTGTCTTTCAAAACAGTGTGGAGACGGTAGGAAGACAGAATTTATGAGGTGGCCGGAGTGGGAGGAGATGCATATAGTTCGGTGTTAAGGCGGCGAGTATGTTAGACCTGGAAACACTGCATAGTTGGAACCGAGTAGTAGGGATGTTATTCCACGGCGGATGTGCGTGTCTTAGAGGGTGGGTTGATCGTTGTGTGAGGCGTTTTGGTGTTCATTTCTTTTCACTACCACTCCACCCTAGCCTTTACCATATCCTGTTTTAAGGATTAGCAGGAGTTTGTTGGAGAGACGGTCCGAGAAGTTGCGCCTTGTCACCTTGACGTATGGACGGCACGTGGTGGTGGTGTGTATCAATATATGGCAGCTGAAGATAAACCATTTGTTCGGTCGCAGTTCACGCTGAATATTTTTTACAGACTCGTAAATAGGAAGTTATTAAGTATGCAGTTGAATAGGATCGAGAGTTATTGCAAATGTGGTTATTGGCGAGGTAGGCGAGTTGAGGAGGCGGCAGGTAATACAGAGATGGTGGAGAAAGAGGATGGCCATCCTTCATCTGTCGCCATTCGTACATTTCGAGAAAGAAGAAATAGTGGGTTGTTATCAATCACGGAATTAAAGTCGGTACAAAGCAACATCACGTGGGGACCTGTTTAGCTCAGGATTGACGCTCTTGCAGCTTCGTACCGTCCAAGTTTTTTTTTTTTTTTTTTTTTTGAGGTGGCGTGCGTTGTTCGTGTCGCTGAATGTTTCTGTAATGTTGGAATTAAAGAAGCAGTAATAAAAAGATAGCCTACGATTTGATAGAAATGATGAAGATACCTTGTCTACTGGAGGGAGGTGATAAAGAACATTTACCAGTGCCACTAGTGTGTCTGAAGCTCGAAGTCTGAGCCATAAATTGATCTCTAGATGAATATGTAATCCTATATGGCTAGATTCGTGGCGTAATCTCCGAGTTTCTTGAACACGTTATTAGGAGTCCAGTTCTTACAGCAATTTCGGAGTAGTGAGTAATGGCTGAAAATAAATTTCCATCTTATGTTAGGGGTTGTTTGAAATATTTCAACCCCGTGCAATATGTCACACAGGTCCCCAAATAATGTTGGCCTGTGGGGTCTTTTAATGTTGTAATGGGTATTTCCTGCAGAGGCTTTCAAGATGCGCAATTGGGGGGGGGGAGGGGGGGGGGGGGGGGGGGGGGGGGGGGAGGATTGGGCACATATTTCAACCGGAGTCTGAAACCTATTTTTGAATGCATCAAAAAGTCAGGTTATTCAGGGAGGGGTATTTTCGAGGACGTCCATAAAGTGAAATGCGATGTCTCAGCGTAAAAACTTTCTTGGGAAAACTAAACAAGAAGGATATAGGAAGATAGAGATGCCATCTCATAAAGCACAAAGGGAGCAACCGACAACTCGATATATAAAATGGTTGAATCCACACCGCAATTTATTACCATAACTTACGACGTCAGGTTGCAGGAAACCACGTGATTTTTTCCTTTCCCATCTGAGGTAATTTTTCTTACCATTTTTCATAATCGTTGACCCACAAGTCTTCCTTTCACCTACTATTGTATTCTGTTATCAGTTCCGAATAACTCAGTATTATGATATATGATATATTCTCATTTCATATTTTTCGTAGATTTTTTTTTTTTTTTTTTTGCTTTTTCCAATACTCTGTACCCCCATCTTCGATTCTTCTTCAAGTTCAAACGCATATCCTTTCGTTGCATCGTTACGGTAAAGCTATCGCTTACCTGTACTGTCTCCTTTTTGGACGCATAAAACGATGAATTTTGATATTTGAAAGAATTTCTTTATGCTCATTTTGCTTATATTTATTTCTTCTATATATTTCAAGGTTCACATTAAGTAGTTCGATGATCATTCATAATTTTTTAAATGTCACTAAATGCTCCCCCCGAAATTAAACTGATGCATTAAAATGATAATCGTTTCGCTGCTTTCTTCTCAATAAATTTTTTAAAGCGTCGACTGAGAATCGCATTCCATTATATTTTAGGATTAATCCTCATTAATCGTGAAATGCTCTCCTGCATAAAATATTTGCACAAATATTTATCTCTATTTACGGATCTGTCTGTGCCCAGAACACTGCTACATGACTCTGATATCATTTTATACCCATAGTTCGCCTCATATTGTTTCGCACACATATCAACATTCTACGGATGAAAAAGATGGGGAAGATGTAATGGGGGATGATATCTCAAGATTGAAATGCATTTGTACACATAAATTCACAAAACCTCCCAGCAAAGGATTGCCGAAGGAAGTAACAAGGCCCTAACGTCACCATACCCATTCAGTAGCCTTTGATGCCCCTTGCAGGGCGTTCAAAAATTGCCTACGGCCGCCATATTTCAGGCGCCGCGGCGGGCAATTGGGTGAAAGTTTTCAACCAGCAATAAACGCACCTCGGCTGAGCCTCATTGGTCACGTTATCGCCTCTGCGCAAAGCTACCTCATATTGTTTCGCACACATATCAACATTCTACGGATGAAAAAGATGGGGAAGATGTAATGGGGGATGATATCTCAAGATTGAAATGCATTTGTACACATAAATTCACAAAACCTCCCAGCAAAGGATTGCCGAAGGAAGTAACAAGGCCCTAACGTCACCATACCCATTCAGTAGCCTTTGATGCCCCTTGCAGGGCGTTCAAAAATTGCCTACGGCCGCCATATTTCAGGCGCCGCGGCGGGCAATTGGGTGAAAGTTTTCAACCAGCAATAAACGCACCTCGGCTGAGCCTCATTGGTCACGTTATCGCCTCTGCGCAAAGCTAAGGGTTTCCTGGTGGCAGTCTTGTCAGTCTCGAGTGAATGTAATGGCGAGCGGGTTCTCGATGTCGATGACAGAGAAAACGAGTGACTTTCAAACATAGTCGCTATTGCAACGTTGTGCGTTCGTTAGTGTGCCGTTATCAGCAAACCTCAGTGATTTGCCAGGGCAATGAGCTTACCCCGCAGTTCCTATACATGTTTCTTTTATAGAACCTCTATGTTTTTATTTCAGTTGGCATTTCCGGACGGAAGAAGGGATCAATAATACCGATTTGAAACAAAAGTTTTCGTGCGCAGTTGCGAATGGGAGAGAGAAGCGCGAGCAGCAACTGGATGGAGTTCGTTGTCGGGTCCCGATAGATTGCCCCGAAGCGGTGGACGTGATCACAAGAATGAAACGGCTTATTGCCAAATGAGGATGCTGCTAACTTACCAGAATCCCACTTTCTTATCATGCTATTTCCAAGATTATTTTAGTGAACCATTTTGCATATTCTGTTTGCGGTTCGCACTTCCAGCGCTCAGATTTTCGGCAATGGTGACGTGATTAGAAAATAAACTTGAGCGAAATATAGACAGTCTAGATCAATTTCGACCCTGGAATAAGGACCGCGTTTTACTCGTAACCGTCTGGACACAGGTGGAATCCGGTCGAGGCCTGGTGGGCGGTTTTTAGCTACCAAATGGAGATCAGGGCATAAACTGAGACTAGTGTTGACCGTCCCCATAAGGTCATGAGTTAAACTTGGTCCCAGTCGGGTTCCAGATTGTGAAGTAATCCAAGCCGTTTGACCCAGATCTAAACACAGGTAACATTTTATTCGGATACCACCTTGATTTACAGAGCAGCAAAAATAGATTCAATCATATCGCAATAACTTGAGCTGACATAGTTTAGTTTGATGTTCTTTTCCCATTTTATTGACATATTTCTCGGGGAAGATGCCAATACAGTTGACGTTTCTCGGGAAGTTAAAACCTACTTTGCCAGATTCTCTTCGGTCATCACAAAGAGGGTGTCGACTGACTTCAGAAAATTTTCCGATGATCAGTGTTACCTCATACTTCAAGCGAAGTTATCTCATATGACTATGAAAGCTATCGTTTTTCGCGTCATATGTAAGAGCTTCTCCATTCTTCTCAGGAAATGTCCTGCAGGAGGAACTTACTAAGTGGTTTCCCTTAATCTATGCACTATTTTAGCATTCTAATAGTTCGCTGATGAGCAGAACTATATGCGATGATGTGGGTTGTGTATAATTTTTATTAAAGATCCTATAAGTTGATGAGGTGCTAGCTTATTGTTTTTTAGTACTTTTCCACTCAACATATACAAAGATTTTTAATTAGTAGACAATTTGATAGTTAAGTAGTTATGTAGAGACAATTCTTCTCACATATTTGAAATGTGCAGTATTCTAAGCAGTATTGTTAATCACAGCTCCCATCTCAGCCATTATGAAAACATCCGTCAAACTACAGTTTAAAAGAGTGGTATAAAATAGGGGGTACTGCACTTTGGCATCCTATTTTACCTTTTAAACTCCTGTCGTCCAATTGTTAAGTTTCTATAGCGATTTTAAGAGAGCATCTCAACAGCATCACCTTGCATGTTGATATGCTACTGCAACAGAAGTACTGGCCCACAAGTTTAGTGATGTTATCTTAGTCTGGCATACATTGTGTGACTTTGTCATTACTCTCGATGAGCTTTGATAGTCGGTCAAATGCTGCAGAACATCAAAAATGCTTATGGGCTTCACTTAAGACACATCCTTTCCTTTTCTCAATGAACACTCATGGCATCCCTTCCTTATGATACGCTCGACACAGCACTGCATTAAAGCATCATCGGCAGCTTGGTGCAACTTGGTGATATCGATGCTCTCATTCTTTGTACTCGAACAGATTCCTATGCCATTGTGAGTCTTTCTGCTAATCACAAACAAACAAATATGATAGCAGGGAAGTGTTCAAAGATTAGTGAAAATGTCTCTGCTACCATCCTCTGTACACTCAGCAAAAATGAAATATTAGGTTTCCTTGTCGAGCGCAACATCTTATCGCAATTTTATTTTTCACTATTTCGTCGAGGACGATTTTGTACTACAATGTTTTATCGAGCAGTCTTTTCTAAACGATCGGTTTCAGTGTCATTCTACCTGCAGTGTTTTGTCTTGTTTGATTATTTCGTGAATCCCGTGAAACGGCTAGCCGACAACCACACCCAAGTGAGAAGTAAAGATAACTAATCGATAGGATCCTAAAAGGTTCATGAACCGAATAACAGCATTTGGGAAAGTCCATGATATTCCCATCCTCTTCTAGCCTTCCCTCCTCTGACTTCTTTATTAACTGGCCGTTCCACAAGTGGATCCTTATTAACGACTATTTATTTCACAGCAGTAGTCCAATTTTTGTTGTACGCTGTCACCTTAAAATTGACGACATTGTAGTTTTGGAAAGGATGTCATATCGAGGTATGATAATGGCGTATACCAATATTATGATGCCTTCTTGACTGTTAAACAAATCCTCGACTTGTATCAGGGAGGATCAACCATAGGGTTGATTTGAGTGAAGCCATTAACCTGAGGTGCTTGAGATTGGTACCTGAGGTTTTCGAGCCATCTGCTATTAAGACGGTTATCTACGTGTACGCATTTGAGGCGATGATGTGCGAGTGCTTCTCGCGGCATTATGCTGTTCTTTACACTCATTGAAAAGCCAACAAAATGAGAATTAATAATCTTTGGCATTGTTCCCAATTCTTTCTATTTTATGTGGTTTGCATTAGGTGAGCAATGAAATGTTCAACACTTTTTGCTATTCCAGGTGGAATTTATGGATGACAGTGTTGCTCAACAAGAGTGCATTGTTTATGGTGAAGCTACACCCGGTACTAGCTCGAGCTCGTACCTGGTGTAGCTTTGCCAGCTGTACCAGGTGCGCCAATCATGGCGTCAATTCGAGGTACACCTGGTCGATTGCAGCTAGAGCCCACGCCACGATTGAGCGCACATTATGCATTACTACTTGAAAGCTGCATCTACGAGAGAATATATTTTCAGAGTTGAGGTGTGAATAATGTTGCATCATGGGCAAATAATTGTCCTATTAGGAAGTGAACGGATTTCTTCATTGCTGTGAAAATTTTATTTCTTGTCAATGGCGCATGCGCATAAGTGCTATTTCATTCTAATTAATGCATCGCATAATTTCAAGCAGCATTGATTTGTGGAGAGGGTACTGATTTGTAGTTTCTTCTAAAGTTTCTTGAGCTCAATCTTTACCACTTCTCGGGCTAAATCTCTATCATTTATTTAGCAGATTAAGCTCTACTATTTCGAATGTCTGCGGTGTTCGCATCGACTTCATTCCGATCATCCTCAAGAAAAGTATGGCATCATGTGCGATACTTCCATCCATGAGCTTGTGAAATTGTGTTGGGCATGCATACGTGTCTGTGTTATATTGCCTTTTCGTACCTGGAAGTTGAAGATTGTATTTAAAATAATAGGTTGTTGGTTATTGCGATCATTATGGGCACTTGCCACAAGTCCATTGACATTTTTCCTTCACCAGTTTTCCAAGACCATCGGTTTTGTTGCAGAGTGTACTTAACTGTCGACAGTCGAATTCGGTCGCATCTGTACAGTTACCTTCACCACGATAGTCGCAACTACCACATGTATTGGCACATTCACGTAGCATAAATTGCTTATAATCGGTGTCTTCTGTGCAATACTTGGCAGCGCTAAGCACTTTACATTGTTGAGTACCTGAAGAACAATTTCATTCACCTTTGCGCATCGGTTCAGAGCAATGCTGCAATATGCATACTCTTTTATCGAGCGTGAGGGAAATATGATACCTATAATCGAAACCATATTCTTCATGTTCTTTTATTGTATATTTTGATTCCTTTAGATTAACGATGCGCAGCTTAGCTGTAATACCATCCTTAGGTGCTTTCTTAACTTTTCTGCCAGAGATATTCCCACCTCATGTCCATGTTTGTATTGTGCGTCTTTGTGCATCTGAGTTATCTTTATGGATAACGATATTTAAATGCGCATTTAAATTTGCAACGCATTTTTGTTGAAGATCTACTTGGATGCAGCTCAAATTATATTTTTTAGTTGGAGGTTTGCACTTGCGATTGGCGGCTACATATTGCACCTTAATTTTGTATGGCATGAAAACAATATTAAAATCTGATATGTACTTATGGTTGGTAAATTATTTCAATGGATTATATTTATATGTCATCTCTAATCGCATTAATTATAGCACATAATCAGCACAGGTCGCATGAAGGTTTCATTAGTGAATCATCAGTAAATTTTCAATAAAAAATTATCAAGCTAGGTGTGATATGTCCCAACAAGCTCATCATAAGCGTCAAAACTGAGTTATCATCAACTCAAACTTACTATTTTACCACAACAAAATCGCAGCTATCAAAAACGTTCAAGATCAAAACGTACCTTCACCATCCTCACAATTGTATTTTGGATCATTGCAGCACATCTTACACGTATGCAAACATTGTAGTACAATCGGTTCAAATGATGTCTCATTGCATGTTACTCGTCCTCTGAAGATGCTCAATATACTTTAATTAATGATTTAGACAGTCCATATTTCTTTTTTTTTTTTGCATATCGTACGAATAAGGGCGATTCAATTCTATACAATTCAGTTGTTTTTTCGCATCTTACTTTCATCATTTTCCATTAATTTATCATTAATTTTATGTATTGCTTATCACAATTTTTTGCAATTGGTTATAGGACTATTATGTAATAGGTACCATACTGCGCTATGAGGCCGTCACTTTTAGATGTCACGAAATATTATGGTGTCTATGAATAAAGAATATTTTCTGTTGGCGGATCCCTATGATGTATAATTGAATCCACCAATAAAAGTTACTTTTTTCAATCTTATCTAACTGGATGGGGGTTTTTTAAACAAAAATTATCAGTCGCATTGTTGATAAGAAGATTGAATGCGATATGAAATCCGAACAATTTAGGTTCAGGCGAGAGAAAACGTTCACAGATATAGTCGGGTAGTATATCGTCACATATAGTTTGTTGTGTTGTGCATTGAACGAGCGGTGTGATATCGTTATAGTCAGAGGATAATATTTGTAGAAGAAGATTCTCGAAAGCGATACTGAAGCCGATGAGTGTTACAATAATTAGCAGCAAAGAAGGCATATCTGAACAATCTGGCATTAGACAAGTTTCAGGTTTTAATTCAAGCATAATTCATGCATATCCTAATCATAATAAATATTAATTATCAGCGTCAACAACGTTAACTCTCCAAGGATAGGATGATTATATAAATTTATCAACGTTCTCAAAGGATAAGAAGGTATTGAAGCGCAAATGAAAGTTCTTTTCAATGTTTTCGGAAGTGAAACAACAATACCTAATATTTCTGACATATGAAGAGCCATTTTTTTTTCAATTTTTGGCAAGGCAGTTATGATGTGAATGCTATTTTCTCACTAAAGCCTATAATACAAGAGAGGGTTAGTCGAGGGTGAGACTTCATTGAGTGCAAAGTTTAAATTAAAATCCCATACAGGTTATGTATTCTACACGGCATTTTTTGTTGGCCTTACTACTTGTTATGGGAGGTTGCTTTTTTTGTAGAGATAGAGGGGAGCAGGAGAGTGATCAAGGAGATTGTGCGAACAGGAATAGCCAGTTAGTTGGGGTAGGTTTCACATTTGTTTGCATATGCACAGTCCCGAATTCATTCAATAAGAGGTATTTCGAATTCTTGAAAGTTACATATGCAAATGTTGATCTTATATAGGCTTTAAAGCTCCCATAAGAAAGTAAAGGAAACACGACGAGGAAAATTTTAACATTTCTAGGCCAATTTCCTTTTTAGAATTTGGAGACCCTACTTAACCTTTTGTTGATCTTCTTTCCAAAAAGTTAAGAATAGGAAATAATTTTGGAATGACGGAGGTATTCAGCAACTCAGAATAAGAGTAAGATGGAATTTTTAGAATTATCAGCAAACATCTATCAAAGCCCGGAAATCTCCTTTCTTTATCAGGGCACCGAAAAGGGGAAGAGTTGTAGCCTTATGAAGGCTTCCCTTCCGCCGTCCTTTAGTAGACCAATACAACGCACTTCCTCTCAATTCGTAACGCTTATGTATGCCAAGATATTGTCGTTGAGTGTTTGAGATGATATTGATAAGGTGATGACACACTCAATCATATCTTTTATTTGCCCACCAAATATTATTTAATATTTGATAATAAATCGAGAAAATGTTTCATTTCGTTTACATAACTTGCTCGCGCTGATAAATAGTCGCTCGTTAATTCTTTTAACGATTTATTATGAGTCACCTTTAATATTGCTGAAAAGATAATGCTGAAACCAACAAATGCCATAGATACAGCAAATGTCTATCGCACATTTTCTGGATATTAGTGATTCCTCAAGTTTAGAGGGCAAGATTGCTGAGGTTGACTTTTTTTGTTTCCAAAATTTAGGCAAAATTCTAGAGTAGAATTTTTAGCATCTCGATAGGCGCTTAGCTGGATGGATTGTAAAACAATGGTGCATTATTTCTGCAAGACATCATTTTATTAAATTTTCGAACTGCATTATGCAAGTTGAATCAAATTTGCTTACAACCGATCAAAAGACGTGGGGAATTTTGTTCCACATCAATAACAAATACAATCTTAAATTTACTTGCCAATTGGGAAGGAGGATTTATAAATCTTTCGTCATTCTTTGCTACGACCGTGAACGTGTGCGTAGGCACTTGTGTGACGTTACGAAGAGGTACATTTCACTATGCTAACGAAACTTCCTGATCTTTCCTTAGCGATTGTCGCTACTTTTGCTAGGGCGAAAATTCCCTCCGTATCTATGTATATCATTTCGTAGGGACCGAATCATCTGAGATATTAAATTCCTTTTATGGACTGTTATAAATATCATAACTCGCTATGGTAGTTTTGTGTGTGCGCATATCTGTGGACCCATTTGCCCGCCAATTTCAACTCCGGATCACTGAATTTTAAACGCGAACTTTGGTGGGCATAACACACCCTCTACTAATATCCAAATTGATCCGTCTATTTCAAAAAGAGTTAGGCACATTTAAAAATCACTCCAAAATTTTAAGCACTTGAAAATGCAATAAAATTTCCACACCTTCTCCGATAGGTGAATTTTCTTTTTGCGTTGATCGATTGCAAGATAAACAACCTTTCATAAAAGATTTCTATGAGCAATCGAATCGTTTATAAATGAACGCCTTATTGCGCATATTTTATTATTCGTCTCGCAATTTATGGAACTAATAATTGTTTGATGGGCGGAATTGTGCAAATGTTCATTTTTTTGAGAGAAAAAAATCAAAACTTGTCTTTTTTTACGGAAATATTCATTGTTTAATCCTTAGGGCAACTATGGTATCCAATGAATGTGAAAGAAATATTTATTGTTATCAATGAATACATGGGGGAATTTGTCGATTTTAAAGGCATAAAAATATGTAGTATTAATCCGGATACAGATGTTCCTGTTTGTTTTTCACATCTCAAGATTCCTATATTGCTTATTGACATCCCATTGAATCCATCGAGAATAGGATTTATTGAATGGCGATATAGAAGTTCATCGAAGATCGAATAGCTTCTCTATCAGATATGGCGCCACATTTATAGGCGAATTCAATGCTTTGAACAAATCGGAAGTTCCAACAGTGTGTCGCATCACCTCATTGAAAAAAATCCTCAAAAGAAATGCCGCCAAGGATGCCTTTATAGGCGATCTATATATTAGTTGATATCACCGGCAATTTAAAGATTCAGTTTTGTTGATGAAAGGAAATATCTATAGACTCATTTCATGGTGGGTTCATAAAGTAAAATAACTGTGCTGAAGATATAGTTTCTTCTAGAAATCGTCTGATATCACTTATCACGTTTTTTTTCTTTTTTTTTCAGAAGCGGACGATTCATTTCTCTGATCAGAAATGTTTTTCTTTTCGTTAAGTGAATTAATGAAGGATGTGTATATAAAAAATCAAATGTATATAAAAAATAGGTTGATCTTTAAAGATTGTTCAGTTTGAGATGCTTATTTTTGTGTGTGTATATTGTTCAGTGAAAATTTAGGTGAATGGCTTGTAAGAAGGTAAAGAGGTGGGAAGTTGTCTCCTTGCTGACAGATGCTTAACATGCGCAGCTGCTATCTTATCAAATTCTTGTTTGTGGGCACGATTGAGGTTGTGCTCTAGGATACATTCTCATCGTAGATGTGATGTTGCAAAATGGTGGCGAAGAGGCAATTTCTGATTGATGATCACTGATGGGGTTTATAGCATTCGCCCGCATACACATCAGCACTAAGCACTAATAGATGAACAGGTGAAAGATGAAAGGCGTCTTGTTGGCAGGTTGGTTGGTTGCTGCTTGTGCTGCTTGCTGTCCACCAAATTTACTAACGACACCAGCTGTTCGCCTACAACTCTGGCGCCAACATTCACCACAACCAATCTGCTAACTACACTAGTACACACATATATAATTGTTTGCACGAAAACATTTTCAACCTATATCAAATCTTATGCCTATACATTTTAACCCGCTTTATTATGGCCACTTTATAAGAAAATTATTTATTTATTTTATTTATATGAATTGCAGTAGCAGCGACTGTATTGTCTATGAAACAACACATCGACATTTGCATAAAAGAGTAATGACCAATATCGTTGTAGGTTCGAAACGACTTCACCTGTATCCTTCATAAACTTATTTATTTATTTATTTAATAAATCTGTTTTCTGACGTGTCGAAGAGAGAAAACATACAAAATTATGTGAGCATGAACAACAAGAACGAGCAAAACGTTCGCAAGGCTACAAGTTAGGACCAGAAAATTGTTTGTGCCACAACATGTTTTGGCGAGATGAAACTGATGCGTACGTCGACTACGGAGAGGGCAAACTGAAATATTTCCGACAATGGGATATCGGAAAAGCCGAACATAATTTTTTAACAAATCATTCAGTCAAAATTGAGTCTGTGATATTCCAATGATTCCAAGTTAAATATTTTTGGTCTGCTAGTGTAATTAGGCTGATATGGACTATAATAAATTTTGCGGAAACAGTGTGGGTGAAGCATTGCTGGACATTCACTTGCAATGTGACATCCGAAACCAAATAAGGAGACCATACAGGAGTGCAATAAGCCGAAATGGATGGACAGTAGGTGATGAAAGCACTTCGGTAATGCTCCATGCATCTGCGATGTGAAGCGCTTAGAATACAATTGGCAATTTTTGATCATTCTTTTTAGCAAAAGTGGGACACTGCAAGCTCCACTGAAGCTCAGAAGGGTTATAATGCTGAGGTCATGAAGACACCTACAGTAGAAATAATCTTATCTCTTGTATAGTAGTAGGAGAAACACTGATCTGATGTGATGGTAGAAACATCTGATAGTAGAGAAGAGGTTATCTGAATACAATTCATGTTATTTACCCTCATATGTTTGAAAATGGTCGTTGAAATACCTGATGATGCAATAGCGTATACTAAATAATTATTTTGAATAAATTTTAGGCTAACTCATTTTCCACCTCGGGCGCAAAATATTATTCTGCATTTTTTTAATGTGAGTCACAATAACAGCCATTTTATTGCTAACAGACTAGCCAATAACATACGATAACAGAATAGCCATTTTATTGCTCACGTTTACTGTTTCTTTAGATTTGCTCTATGTGAATTTAGGCATCGCTTTTCAAATTTCCGCAATTTTCACATGAGATGATTCCTGTGAATTATTAGTCATATCATATTATACATATGCAAATATCCATCGATTAGGTTTAACTTGTGGATACGAATGCTAGTGCGATGTAATTTAGTAGCTGTAACCTCCACCAAAGATGGAACTCCACCTCATACAAAATGGCCTTCTTCTACGCAAATTGGCAACAACGTCTAAGAGTGTTGTGAAATTTGCATATGCAATTTTTGCAGCCATCTATCTGATCTAGCATAAAAATTGATCTTCAGTCGGTAGGTTGAGTAGACCAGCTGGAATAAGCGCAAAGTTCCTCGCTGATTTCATTTGTGCCTTCACCCATGATTTGAGAAAAGTATTCACTTTTTTAATGAAATTCTGCATACGCCTCGTCTAAGAATCTTCACTCATTTCATTCTTACTTCGCTAATAATATGAGAATATATATTCGCTTTTAAATGCTGTCATCTAAAATAGAAGAATAGAAATGATGTGATTATGATTCAATTTGTTGTATTCATATGACTGAAATGAACTCTTGTTTTGCAATAATAAATCTGTGCAAATATTAAAGGATATACTCTTATAATCAATGGACCAGATTATAATGCTGTAAGTAACGTCACATTACCTTTGTGCGATCATGAAATACAGGTAAGAGGTAAAAGTTATACTTTCAATTATGTATTAGACATTGAAACAAATTACAGACACAACACCATCACATAATAATTACAAACAATTAGTAGATTGGAATTTGTACATTCGAAAAGGTGGATATGTAACGATATTGCAAGATTCCTGAGATGAAATGCAGCATATCAACGAACAGTGCATTAATACAAGTGAATGTGCGTCGCATAACTCCACTATTTACTTTTTGTATTTGATTTGGATAGCTTCGGCTATGCGACACTTCAGCCACAGGTGGCGTAGATCTCTTTAATATTGAAGCTGGATGAGCGGTGCTATCAGTCAAATTACGTGGATAAAAATTCATGGCGAAAGTATTTCAGGTATTCATAGATCGCACAATTCTTCACATTAAAACCTACAGCCACACTCAATCAGCTTAACCACAAGAGCGTGAAGTCCGAAAGAAAAAATGAAGTGGATATTCTTTGATTAACACCCAACCTAGAAAGGTACTTTATGCTTCATCAACAAAAAATTAACCTATGAAAACTTCGTGGAACATTTAGAATCTTTGAAATTGATTTGTTTCGCATTTTGTGATGGATTCTTTATAGAAATGCTTTATCGTTGGGATTGATCCTCCACTATAAAGAAAAGAGTAAATTAACTTAGTTATATGAAGCGCATTAGCAGACAACATAAACTAATGCTGCACGAGTGATATAATATGAAAATTTCAATTGTCAACTTCCCTTATGCTATAAATGGTGGAATAATTTTGCTTTTTTTTTTTTTTAAATAATTTGGCTTCATCGTTTAGAAGACCTCGCAATACCTTTTAAAATCTTTATATAAGGGAACGCCTGTTCGCGCAACTCGATGAATGAAGTAAATTCACGGAAGTTGCTATATGCGTTATCTTTGAGTTTTATTGTTGTTCAGCCATTTATTTGTTTATTTTTTAAGCGGACTTTTTTTTTGCAAAATTCGATTAAATTTGTCGAAAAATGTGTCCAAAATTTTCTCAGTCCTTAAATTAAAAAAAAGAAAGAACGATAATAATAAACGAGAAAAATGAATAATGGCAATCAGTATTGTAATGAGCATAGTAAGATATTAGAGGTTTCAATTTCCATCCGCTATTAATGACTTTTCAGAGATTTCCCAACGAAATCGATATTACTGTTTGTGCATACATACAAATCGAATTATGAAGAAATGCAACGCTCTAAAAAGTTTGCCATTTAATTTAGCAATTTTTTTTGAAGACTGGCAAGAGGGTATCACCTAAAATATGAGTTTCAGTAGGTAACCAATTTGCAACAATTATGACGAAGATCAAACGTATTGAATCGACTGTAATTTCGCGAAATCAATGCTTTTGAGATGTGTTGTAAATTTTTAGGTGAAATACTCCCTGACGGCGATATTTCCTGACAAGGAATCCTGTCAAACGGAGAAAAGTAGGTTTCGAAAACACTATTAAGTCTGGTAAATGGGAGAGGAAGGTGGCGGGGATGCCATCCATTCATGACATCCGAAGCTTTCTTTCGTGTTCATAACGTGCAATTCTTCTGTACTTCGTTTGTAGCACAAAACCTTTACGAGGTATATAGTGGCCAAGAAGCAATAAACGGAGCTGTGTTGTGAAGTTGGAGAAGTCCACTTCCCCTATGAATCGTTCCTCGCGCCCCCTATGAGATGAGGGTAGATTGCAGAGGATTAAGATTGAAGATTGAAACGTCGTTGAATATTTCTTATCCGATCACCATGTTGTGCTAGAATTTCCCTTCGCCTTGTATCTTCGACTGCTGCAGTTTCCGCATCGAACTGCAGTGTACTTGAGCCAACGAGAGTCTCACGATTAAGACTGCCACGTAGAAGAACGCAAACACCGTTCAATATGAAACGACTCTCAAATGTTACCTGAAAGTTTATTTCGAACCGCGTACAGCATTGATCGCAGTGAGTATAAGAATGAGAACTATTCTTGTGGGACATATAGGCTCAAGTCTAGATTAGCCAACGAAGCATGAATTCTGCAAAAAAGGTCATAACGGCCAATTTTAAGTTGTGATCAGTTGAGACCGAAAATTACTAGTTTCTAGGGGCGGATATTACCGAATTGCATACCTTGTTGTTTTACGTTTGTCTGAATTTGCTTCATAATTGACGTGCTATGATAGGATGCAATTTTTTCACTCGTTGCTATCACAGTAGCACACAATCGCGTGACCTCTACGTCACACACATTAAGAAACGGTAGTGAATTAGACGGGTTTGATCTCCTACCTGAGTAAGCAATAATAGGTGTGTTCAGAAAACATTGTGCGTTTTCGAATAAAGCGCTGTCGCATTAATGCAAAAATAAATGAATAAATAAATAAATAAATAAAAATAGAAATAAATAAACCATTGAAAAACTTGTTATTAATAATGATTGAAAAATTAGATACTACTGCTATCAGTCGCAATCTTCGGCACCTCATTGATATAAAATAGCAGATATAGGCTTATTTATTCGTCACTGATAAGACACCAATTGTATTTATCAATCTTGGCAGTCATTCACCTTGACTAAGCTGTATTTGGACTGCATAAGAACACTGATTAAAACTCTTAACAATGTGGATATCTCACATCACATGCAAATAAGCATATCATGTGATAAGCTAAGAAATCATCACTTACCTCATGTTGTCCAATATTGCACGCGGATAATTTGAAGTCACTATTATATCCATACTGTGTGAACGTCTGAAAAGAAACATGAAAATTAGTGATGATAAGATGATGTGGAAGGTTCGAGCTGAATTTCTCCCTGAATAATTCCAAAGTTCCATTGATATTGAAGTGTTGTTGGAATAAACGTTGCGAAGCAATATGATAGCACATCAATATTGAAGGAGTGAATAAAGAATGAAGGGAGAGAGGATACCGACATTTCTCAAATTTAGCCAATTGTATAGAACCTTTTAATATTCTCACTACTCTAAAGAAAATCTTTCGACTATTTAAAAAAGTTTAATCTCTCTCCCATAAAATTTTAAGCATTATTATGCCTACTGAGTAGATTCTATCAGCACACAAATGACTGAAGTAGTGCATAAGGGTCGATCATTATACTTCTTGTTACAAGTTTATTGAAATATGACTCCCGAAAGAAATGAATGCTTGATTTCGAGCCTAAAAAATGGTATGAGCTTAGGCTTAAGTAATTTTTAAAAACAAATGAAATGACGATTATGAAAAGAAACGCTATGGAGCACAAACATTTCTAGAAGACGAGAAGCTCTTTTGTATGCTATAGCTTTCTGAAAACAAATGGCAATAACCCAGACAGTACTTATGGTCATAACTTTAATTATCAGCCGTTTTTTGAGTGATAAATCGGTTGTATAGTGAGAGTTATGCATGCAAATTTGCGACATATTTAGTGCCCCATTACTTTTTTCGAAATGAGCGGATCAAATCAAATATGATTTTAAGAGATGGTGCTTGATGGAGGTTTACATTTGGCAAGTCTATACTTTAATGATTAGCAACTTGCAACTATCGGTACAAACAGCCAACAACTGACAGACCGACAGACACTACATGCAGACAAGGCTTTGCTATGTGTATTTTTGTAGAAGAAATGTCAAGAGCACAAGAGGAAATTATGACCGTTTGCTATCTTCATGATTTCGCATGGAAGCTAATGCAGCATGATAGGATTTTCCACATTTGCAAACATTTTTCCTGCGATTGTGGTGAGTTGACGTCTATACGGAAAGATGTCTATCTGCGGTTTGACAATTTCAACTCTCAAACGGATAGCATGGTTGATGGAAATTAGAAAGTATGTTTCATGTCATAAGTAACCTTCTGAAGTCAGATTTCTGAATGATCGCCTTCTGAATGAATTATTTTTCACACCCAGAAATGGTCACCAATATACACGGCATAATTCTAGTCAAGAAAGTGGATTGTGCAAATGACCATCTTCGTAGGAAAACGCTTTATGAGGCGTTTTGTCGCTGCACTCCCATATTGATAAACAAACGTATCTTCAACCAGCCAGAAGTATTTTTTTGACCGGTTGCCCTGTTGGGCAGAAATTCAAGGCAGATGTTGTGCTAAAAACTCTCATTTCTCATTCATTATTATTGCTTACAGTCGCTCTAAAGGTTATACTCGCAGTTCGAAGCAAACGTGAAATTATCATTACATAAATTTATGGTTACGTGGGAATTTTTCACCAGTGTTATTTGATAGCAGACATCTATAATTCAATATGTACAAGTGCTTTTCGTCGTAAACTATATGAACAGACATTTCTCACTTATAATAAACAAATGATAATTGCAAAATGGAATGGAAGCATTCCTCATAAAGAGCGGAATTTCAAAGAGAAAAGGTAGCAACGCTTATAAATAGATCCAGAGTGCCATCTTAAGGCGATCAATCCATACTGCAGAACAAATCTACAACTACACCGATATGGTCTCAGTCTCAGAGTTTTAAATGTGTCGCTCGATTAGAAAATTATTAAAGTGCCACTGATTCGACGATATTATGTGCAAAGTAATAATAAAGTACGATAAAACATAGTCTATATTAATCGCCAATTCTTTTCACTCTTAGTTCCTAACTTGATTTTTTAGCAGTTGAGAAGAAATTTGTAACCTCGAATTCTTCATGGAAGTTGCGACGCGCTTCTTTCTTCTAATCTTGCATAACATTCCTTCCTTTTGAGAAGGAAACTATAAAAATTCACTCGGAGGCACACAATATTTTTGCAAGTTTCTATGCATTTTTCCACACTTGTTTTCTAAAACCGTGTGAGTGTCAACCTCGGTTTGTTCGACAATTTCAGTTCGTATATCACTGAAGTTAGAATTATAAAATCCATTCGATATAATTTATAACATAGGATGATCTTCTACGCCATATTTCATATTGATTCATTCACTCTAAAAAGAGCTATAGGAATTTAAAATTTAAAATATAGAAGATTAGAAACAATATAATATAGAAAAATATAAAAAATATTCATAAAAATAATACAGAAATATAGAAATTTAAAAGCTGCAAGAAATTTGCATAAATTTGCATTAGCCAGATTCTCATTCCACCACAGCTGGCTTGGATAAAATGAATCTTTTATAGATGATTTTTGCTTGCGATTGATTCAGTTAGAATATGAAGACATTATTCCGCATCTTTTAATTTTTACTGGCTATTTGTGGAGCTGGTTGGTCGAATGAGCGAAACAAAAATGCGCATATCGTATCAACTTTTCTGGCACACTTCTCCATTTAATTAACTCCACAGGAGCACTTCTATTAATTCAGCGCCTATACCGGTAGCACCCCTGCATGAATTTGTGTCACCTGCCTCCCAACCCGTCCATTCGGAAGCTTCAATTCAAGGAATTTTTAGTGATAAAATTTGGTGGGTGTAATTCACTATGGGATGGATATGTCGACCACAATGTCGTTCTAAGTTCTCGAGGAAGATTACTAACACATGAACGTAGTAACTAATTTGTGTGCGTTGGCTCTGATGGGTTAAGTACGGACCAAAAGCCAAATGTAAGCTTGAAAGTTTGCAAAACTTGTTAATCGTGCAAAACGAAACGTAAAAGCTCCTATAGAATTAACCTCCTGGATGTACTGCTCCTTTTATTTATTTACTGATATTGCTTCTATTCCGTCTCTAAGAAATGCTCCATTAGAAGCAGCATATCTTAGAACTCTGGCACTTAGTACGCGTCCAAAAGTGTCTAAGTTTGCAGAATTTTGTCGTGTTCAGGAAATATGACCATAATATATATGATCGTCCACGCGATGCCTATGCGAGAGCAACCTTGATGCTCACTTTGATCGACGGTGGCGAAGCCTTTACGAGGGACACAACAGCGGTGGTTCCTCATCAGGAGTACCCACTTTCGTTAGAGAAAAATTACTGGGAGATAGTAAATATTATACGTCAAGAAACCCTCTCCCCCCCCCCCCCCCCCCCCCCCCCCCCACCCCCCCCCTCCCGCATCAAGAAAAGAGGTTCTGCTATTTGACAGATGAAACATAGCACGGATCGCTAAAAGATATATCGCCGTTCCTACCAGGCTGGCAGCATGTTCACCTCATAACCCTACTAGCCGAGTAAGTAAATCCTAATGTAAACATGTGTTCCTAAGGGTTTCCCTTTTCCGTTTATCTATGCAAATCTTTAGTGAAGACAAACATCTAACATATTAATCTAACTTAGTACTGGAGACCTTGGAAACCACTACATAAATCGCTCTTATGAGATAAAACGTTTCGATGAGACAATTCCTAGCTGGTCAATCCAACAAATTGAGCATTTACTTCCATATCCGCAATTAAAATTAATAAAAAATATAATAGAAGTAATTCAATTATACTGACATGTAATTATGAACATAAAAATTAAATTTTCAATGCCGATCAATAAATATAATTAATAATATTATGAACAGAAAAATTCTGCGAAGAAAAATGTTGGCTAGAAGATCGTCTAAGATAAACGGATAAAATAAAGCTTAATGCGATGACTATATGTGTTACACTGGGTATAGCTTCGATGAGTTGAAAACTACAGCACGCGCGCATCGCACTTCGCATTGATGTGTTGGATCGACGATTGGAGTTACGCTTTACGTCATCACTTTCAGTTTAACCGCCGCTTATCGCTTCATTTTAAGTGCCAGCCGTTTGGCTCTTCCGCAAGCTTTTTTCTGCTCCTATTTCATGCAAAGATGACTATTGATATCGTATCACGATAAAGAAAAAAGTTAACTTAATGAGCCGCTTTTTTGGCTTATCGTTTTTCTTCATCATGTGGCTTGCCGAAAATTTTTTCTCTTGTTTCCTTAAAAAATTTCTGAATTGTTCGACAATAAGCAAAATCACGTCTGTATTTCCTAGAATAAAATTCTATTGGTTAAAAACAATAGGATGTTCGGAAATATCGGCACATTGTTCATAGGTGGTCCACTAATATAAATATGTCAAAGGCAGTCATAAAGAATTGTTTCCTTTTAAGATCATTGAGGTTTTTGTAAAATCACAAAAACCGGAATTAAAAAGTCGCAAAGAATAGAATGCTATTATAATATTTAGTTTTATACTTTTCCTAGGAATTAAAATACACAATACTATGAATTAATGCATAATTTGAGATATGAGGGGATTAATTCAGAAATATTCAGAAGTAAATAATTTCGGAATATTTATTAGAATATAAAAGAAACAAAAGTAATGTATAAATGAAGAAGTTTCGATTATTTCTCAACAATGTACTTCTATCTCAACAATATTCCACGAATATTTGTACTGCTGCTTATCGTGACAACTGAATTGATTCTTTTCAACCATTGTTGACATGTTGGCATTGCTTTTACAAATATATTCAACTGAGTGTGCATACAGTTTTGTTTACGATGACCATTCATATCTTCGAAGATTATATTTAAATCAACGTCATTGTATGGGTGGGGGGAGGGGGGAGGGAGGAGGATCTTTACCAATACTGCATTTGATGGTGAATGAGTGCTCAATGGAACAACGCAATTAAGCTTGCTTATTTTATCCAATCAGCTAATAGTTTGATTACCGCAGTTTAGTAGAATTTGTTTGGCAAGTTAAAACGAACGAAACATGAGAGTTTTTACATCTGCGTCTGTTTTTTTAAAATGTTGGTTGCTGCGAGTTTATATATAAATAAAAATAAAAATAAGCATAAACATAAATGTATAACTATATAAACTTATGAATATGTATATATATATATATATATATATATATATAGATCTGCCAAACTCTCGATAATTTAACTTTACTTTGAAAACTTTTGAAGCTTGGGTACTCAAATTCTGGTGCAGAAACTCATACAACCCGTGATCTGGAAACGATGGTAACTTTTAGCAAAAAAAACTTTGTTCTGCTATTTTGTCATTTTTCTAAATACTTATAGATTAATGGCATAATCGCAAACAGTGTACGCATATACTGCAGTTCTTGGCGCCCTATTCTATCGAATTTTTTTTCGTCACATGCTTTTAGCGAACATAATGGACGTCATACAGCGCTGAAAGGTTGCTATGACTTAAAATATTCTATGCATCCATGACTGTTGAAGGCTCACGACCTAAGCAAGGATTTCATCTTAGCTCATGTTTCCGGTCGTTGGTGGTAGATGTTGATTTTATACTCTCGTTCGAAGTCATCATTCGAGGTTCTAAACAGGATGAAGTGAGAGGCACCTTCGAAATGAAGTAAGATTTTATATAGCAGAAAATGAGGTGGTGGAAACTCCCCATTGATTGTTTGGTACCTAAAAGAATTGCTACATTAACTGTAGCTATCATTAGATTCTCCTCAGGATTTTCTAAGTTTTTCATTCCTGGACAGTTTGGTGCGGGGACTACTCAGATCAGGGTACTCACTGACATCTTTTGGATGCCATTGATGCAGATTGTGGGTTTTCAACTGCCTATATACCGGTCATAGGTGATGAGACTTTCCCGCCGATTAAGTGAGGGTGATGCAAAGGTTTACATATATTATCGGACTTTTTTTAATCAGATTTCATGGAAGTGTGGTTAGCAAAACAATCTGTTGTGACCAAGAGCTGCCATCGACAAAGCTGACGGGCAAGTTTGGTGGGCAAGTGAGACGGCGCCCTCTTAAAGAAAAACCTCCTGATGAAATCTGTACGAAGAGTTGCGCAACAAGCAAGAATTGGCCCAACCGATGATAAGATCGTCGCGCACTGCCAACGAAAAGAAACGCGAAAAGAATCGCGCTAGCGGGCACACACGCAAAATTCACTTCATCAAGGATCTTCTTTGCTTTTGGCAGCAGAGTATTTCCGTACCGGATAATGAGAACTCTCGAATGAGATGATCCCAAAGCTCAGGAATTAGGGTACAGACAGGCAATCTTTGCCATATGAGAGGTAGACTTTTCTTCTGAACCTGAAGAGAATTCAACTGCGGTCATCGAGATAGAACGAGCTCGAACTCGGATAGAATCTTGTAGATGCGCCACCTCTTTTATATAGTCTATAAAAAGAATGCATGGCAAATGTATAATCCTCGTGAGTTTTATAAAAAGAGCCGACATGTTTTGTGTAACCGGTCTTATATGAAAAAAAAGATAAAAAACAGCGCTCATCTTCCGAAAAGATTGATTTCTAGCTACGAATTATTAAAAAATTTTTGATGAAGAGGCACAAACCTCTCTTTTGAATAGATGTACAGGATATGCTTAGTGAAGTATAGTTTTATTTGTGCTCTAAAATTATAGTTGTTTCGCTTCTTCTATTTTTCATTTCTTCACTAAGTCATTCATTGTTGGAATATTGCCTAACAAAACGGCAAGTAGTGTTGTCGTGTTTTTCGTCTAAAAATACTGGAAACATCAACAGCTATCATGTTATATGAGCATTTTCCGGTCATTAAAAACAGACCGGCATATGTGAGCATTTTCTGGTTACTGTAAAAAATAAACCGGCACTCATGAGACCACTTTAACTGAAGGAAAGCCATACTTTCTGATCGATTAATTAATTTATTGTTGATAGTGTTAAGTCATTGAAGTAAACTTAGCAATGCTCATAATATCGAACTTATCAAGTGAATGTTTACGATCTACCTTAATGCATCTAAATGATTTTGTTAGCATTGCGATCGATGAAAAAAAAAAACAGGATGGGTGGCATCTAGGCAGACGAGCAAACGGCACAAATGCGGCGCGCGGAAAGTACTTTACAGTCAGAGGTCGTCTCATCGCCTAATGGAGTACTGTAGTGCGCGAAGAACGAATGCGTCACATCCATTTAGCCAGAGGTGTGATATTTAACTTAGAAGATACTATTAGCTTTGGTTGTTGTTTCCATGAACTCTCTAACTTCCTTATAAAGTTCAGATTGATCTTCTTTTCAATAAAAAATGTTTTTTCTCTAGGAAGTTCCGCAAAAAATGAACCATACTTGAGCTACAACTCCATACTTTACTCACTAAATGCATCAGAAACCGTGATTGCTTTTAATGATTGCCAATCTCTATCGAGGGATTTACAATTAAAACGACATACAACGAGGGTTCTTTACAGGGCTCTATCAGATACCGTCGCAATATATTCACCTACATGTTTGATTTGTTAGGTATACAGGTGAATCGCCAAAAACAAATTTACTGAAAAAAAATGTAAATAGTGCTGCTTTGTAGGTGGTAAAAATTTAGCCATATTGAATGCTACAAAGAATGTAATTGGAGAGGGTTGCCACCACTAAATAGACATTGTTTGCGCTTTTTTTTTTCAATGAATTGGCCGCAGCTCGAACTATAAGCATCGGACACTTACGAGAAATACAGATGCTTGCACTAATTCAATACTAAAGAATCGAATGTCAACCATGGACGCGCACTCGGTAAACTTTCACCATACAACGCTACAACAATACATGAGCAAAGTAGATAAATAAATATCAACCTGACCTCACCTTAGGTGGTTTACTTCAGGTCCATCCTTACCAGTGACCCCATAAGATATGAGTTTCGTAGCTAAACGCTATATACTATTTTCTCTCCTTTTAAGGTTTAAAATATGCTTATTTATGCCAATTTTAAGATGACATCAGCGATACAGATCTCATTTCCTGGTTTCGTACGGAGATAAATTCTGCTCGAAGTCTCAGGAAATAACTGTTCATTTGAGAATCCAGAAACTTACGAAGAAATTGTCCTGGAAATTTGACTTTTAAAACTGGTGACTTGACTAACGATAAGACATCATTATTTTACTACGCATATTTTCTCTTAACCATGACATGTCGGTTTTTTTAGAATCGTGTTAAACAAAGGAGACATTGAGAGGAAATTGAAAAAGATCATTTCTTTGGCAAATGACTAAGAGGTTGCATTAGTATTTCGGAAAGTTGGAGAGCGCATTAGCCATACGAATAAATCTTAACTAGTATATAAGCTAACCGCTTGAAATACGACTGAGTGGAAATATAGTCAGTTATTGGTAATTCTTCACTAATCTACAATTCATATATATTCTCGAAATGATTTATTTCAATTTAAAATGAATCGATGTGAAAAAATACGCTTCAAAATATTGTAAGCTCTTTTGCAATATGCGCAAGTTCAACACGAAACACCTCATTAGTCGATATAATGGAGAGAGGGGTGAGGGGATGTGAAAGAAGCTGACAAGAAAGAGATATGTATCGTTGCATTTTGATATTTTTGCAGCGCTAATTTCTAATTTCAATACGAATTCGGGTCCTCTCCTCAAAATTAAATGTTGAATTCAGTTTCAGTAAGAGATTGTTGCTTGTTTTTTACTTCAGCTATTAAAAAAAAATGCAAAGTTCACAAATGTGAATCTCAAATGTATGTTAGAGATCATACAATTCCTCATTGTCATAGACGCTTTCGCCCATTGTTTCCAATACTATGGAACGGTAGTACGGAAACCCCCAACAAAGAAAACACAGACGCTTAGGCATATTATCTTCGTAGACAGTTACACTGCTATTGAATCGAATTCGTTGGGTTTGTGTGAGGGCGTACTATCTGTGTTTTCGAAGAAATTGCCCAGTTTAAAGCCATTACTAGGTAACGAATAGCACATAGATCTAGAAAAACAAGTGAAGATTCCTTTTTAAACTTACGATAGGAATATGTCGTTGCTCTCGTTCGCTGCAATTTTGTATGAATGTATTACGACGTTCGGCAATTGGAGCATGTAGACATCCGGCATAGGCGATTTGTGTTGGTCCGATTAATTGCCTAATTTCGGGGTCCATTTCTATAAAAACAAAAAAACAAGTTCACTTTTGCAACAACAACAAAACAAGTTTATTTTCGCATCTTTCAACGTTCACATACCGTATTCTCTTCTTTAAACGATTATTGATGAATGCTGCGTTGTTTTATGATCGCTTGTAAGCTTTATGAAAATTTTTTGACTAATATGCAAATGATCGTTCATGAGGGTGGGATTTGTCTATGGTTCGCATAATTTGCATATTTATTTATTCCATTGCTATTTGGTAGGGGGTAATAATTAAGTTCTGAAAGGAAAAGACCAAGCCAGAGGTTTTTCTCCCTAAATTTAGAAAGGCTGGAGAATGAAGAGGGAGCATTTTGCGCTATTTTCTTGATACCAGGCATTAAATAGTAGGAATCTTGAAACTTAAAACCTGAAGCGAAAGTGACCGCACATTTTGGCTAAATTTTTCTTCTATCATCATATACAAAGAAATTATTTATATATTATTAAGACTATATCATATAACAATCAATAAAATGCTGGAAAATGGAGCAATTGATATGCACTTATTTTGCTACAATTTAAATGACTCGGAAAGAAATTTACATTCAATTTAATCGTAAAAAAAGATATAAATTTCAAGTAACACTGTCAATGATTATGTTTCGGAAAATCGCCTAGAATGCAATAAGAATTTTTGTTTTTAATGAACATCAAACATCATTCTTCGGTTGGTGAAGCATATCCAGACTGATAACACCTTTTGGAACATTCTCTCTTTCATAGCGATTAAATATTACGGATCGGAATTACATTGTTCAAAGTTAAATAAATGGAAGAATGCCCAAATCGATCTTGATGATAGGGGTTCTCTTTCAGTCTTCATTTATTGGTCACTATTACTAAATGCTGAAACATGAACAAGTCCAAAGTTTTGATTTATCAATTTCATCCTCCAATCTTCTCATTGATATTCGCTCTATCGTGTTGTCTATACCTGCAGAAATCAGCAGTATAACTCTCTCTCTCTCCCTCCATAGCAGCTTCTTCTACATCTCATAGGTTGAGTTTTAGTCGTAGTTAAGCAAACATTTTAACAAAAATACATTGATCGTCCATCATGATATAGCATTTTTTTTTGCACTGATTCTGAAATGGTTGCATGTGATAGACCTTTAACGAATTGAGTTTTTTGGTGTACTAATTTTGAGGCGAAGTTTACTTGCACATTTCAAACTGCTTCATTTTGTCTATTTGAATTTGCCCACTTTGCTTTGTCCAAACAGCTGATGGTCTTCAAACTCATCCAGAAATCCACAGATTGAAACAAACTCCGAAAAATTTATGGAAATGATGAATGCTAATTGTTATCAAACATGCATATGAATTTATTTATAACTTTGATTAGGTTCCACGAATGTTTACACTACTTACAAGGAGATTTTATTTCAACACTAAATGAATTTCCGTTTTTTAAAAAATTTAACTTGACCATGCTTCCAAAACTTATAAAAGTTGGTGAATTTTGGAATAAAGTAGCATGAAACAGCATTAAATTATATGTGAGAAAATAAAATTCTATTTTCTGATGAAGTAGATCGAACTATAGAATGGCCTCTGCTGAAAACGATAGAACGATAGCAAAATGCTCAAGATAGAATACTAATAGAATGCATAACCCCATAATAGCCCCTGATGAATGAAATACATATCAATCACCACAACTATATGGCAGATAAATCATTTTGGGGTTTGTGCACTCAATACTATCCTTCCCCTCCCCACACCGCCCCCCCCCCCCCTTATATCCAATTTTCCATGCATCGTAACGCTATATATTCCGGCCTCAAAAAATGATAAAGCATTAATAAATACAAGCAAAATGCTTGCAGCTCGATAAATAAGCAATGCGTTAAGTCAACAATTGTATGGGAATATTGCTTACGCTGAAATAAACTCGAAGACTGTCAGCAGCTTAAGTAGATTCAAAGGGATGTCGTATTTCAAAGGGACATGTCACAACGTTCTCAAGTTTGAGCAGTTCTTTTGCGGGGTAGTTAGAGGGGAGAGGTGGATGAGGGGTAGGAGTGGTGAAGTAGCATATAAATGACAAGTTTGCGGTTGCTGGCAAAATATTATCGGAGTACCATCCCTTGTACTATCTATTTTCAGCACTGGCAATGATCCCATTTGTTCCGTCGGTTTATATCTGAATCAGCATTCATTGTGTCATTCACGATCAAACAGTTATCGGTTCTTTTGATGGAGAAGAGGGATAATGAAGAGTGAAAGAAAATGAATAAACGATGAAATAGATATTCATAGAAATAAAAGAATTGTTTATTCAATTATGGTACAAATGAGAGTTCATTGTTAGTGATGATAGTAACGGATTGCAGGTGAGCGTTTTCTTATGAAGATACTTTTGTACGGTTTAGCTGAAAAATTTCCCGGTGATGGTATCTATGCAATCACTCCCAAAAAAAGGTATCATGACAGCTGCATTTTTCGAGGTGAGCATGTTACACCCCCATATCAAAGGAGATTAAACAGATCAGGTCGAAAGATAGAGTTCAGTGTGATGGCAGAGGGAGGGGGAGGGGGTGGACAATGAAAATTAGACGGTATGGTGGCGGTAAACCTCAAGGATACCGCAAACGAGCAGTGTAAATGTAAACATACCGAACTTTTGTTGCTGGTTTTCCACGACCGCAGGCATACACCACCGCATTCCTTTGCCAACGGCCGCAACCATGACCGCACGCACACCAAGCGCACCACCAGGTCGCGCCTCGCGGCACTCGTTCCGCCCACAGCTACACACCAAACACGCCCCCTCTTGTTATGATAGGCCAATCTCGGTGACACACGGCTGCCGGAACAAAATGCCCGATTACCGCACACCTGAATTGTTGAAGAATATGACTGCCGGTGCTTGTTCATTCGTCAAGCATGGGATGACAGCTTATTGAGTGAAAATGCTTGGAAACATCGTGCACGGTGAATATTGGTTGTTTTACTAATCCATCTCTTAAAGTAATGACTGACATTTCCGCTATCATACGAATAGTGATATTCACTGTGTTGTAATTATTAACTTTCATGTCTACAGTGAACATAAACCATCATGCCAATTTGTTTGTCGTTCTCATTCTGGCATATATTTTCGGTTGCTTAGATAACCATCACGATGAAGACGTACAATCGTTGTATTCTACAACTGCATCTTGTCGTCTATCTGTGAGCGCGAGCTATCAATTCCGTTTATTTATTTGGAGTTCATTCCGACTATCAGCATCTCAACGGTTCGACCAATTGGCATTTGCTTAGATGTACGTCTCGAGTCTTTGTTAACAATCATAATTTTTCATAAATTTCATGTCGACGAAGAAAACATTGAGTGAAGGTCGTCGTTGAAATATGAGCATCTAGCTGGCATCTGTAGCAGCATCTGAGAATGGATAGAGGGGCGCTACGATGAAATATTTAGGGAATTTTCAAGTGGTCGCTTTAGCAGCGAGGAGCACCTCACAGATGAAGCGAGAAGCAAAATCTGGTTGCAATTATTGCAATAATAAAAAGAACACGGTTTACTTTTTCATTTATTTCTTTCGCTTACTTTATTATCTCTTTATTATTAATCAATTAACGTGCCATATTTGCAGAAATAGAGTTTTCAAGATTTAAAATAAAACACAGAATAGTGGTATTTTTTGGATAGATGGCTTTCTAGCGGAAGTTGTGCGAAACACTGGGAGGTCTTCCGAAAGAATATTCCCCTTTAGCAAAGAATAAAATGTTAAAGCTTATCATAGTGGAAATCACATTGTTCCATTCAGACAAATCCGGTAAGCATAAGATGCAGAAGTGAGCGATAGAATATTTATGGTTATAACGAAGTAAATAAAAATAATCATCAAAATCCGCTCAGAATGCAGAAAACTTTCAATGCCTCAGGGTGAGCAGCACAAAAAAAATTCGGTCACGTCAACAAGCGTACGAGAAGATAAGGCATCTGAATACCTGTGAATACCAGTTTGTGCGACGTTGAACGACACTTCGTTCTTTACGCGATGAGAACACGAATAAATTCAGTTAACCGATACAAATCGATGAAGCGATTGCAAAAACAATTGCAAACGTTTTTCAATTTTTTATGGACTATGTCTCATAAAAATATTGTCCGTTAGAAAGAATGATCAACTGAGGCGAATCATTGTCAACGATACGTATTAGGCATTTGCGCCTCAAATATAATATTTGAGTGAATTTCTAGCGTTTATTGATCTAACAGATAATTATGCTAATTTGTTCAATAATAGTTTTTATTAAACATATAATAAATTCACTTAAATGGTTCAGTTTTATCGGTTGGCCGTAAATAAGTGAACAGCAGTGACAAATGTTTCAAAGAAAAAAATTTTACGCGCTATGCAAATTTTAATGAAAAGGCCACAAAAGGTCATTTAATGCCATCTAGGCTTTATAAATGAGCGGTTGCGTATTGAAGCTTGTTGTGGTGCTTAATGAAAAGTTATTGGGGAAGTCCGTCATGAAAGATGGAACTTCTTGCCGTTTTTAATTTGCATAGTCATGCACTCTTGAGATGCCCTTGTTGCTAATGTAAACGAGTATGCGAGTTGCCTTGCTCTTTTCAGTGTTGTGCTTTCAGATCCATATGGGTTGATTTTACGCAAAGGATCTACTCTACGATTCGTGATGTACGACTTCCGCCGCTTAATCGAGTTGAGGTGAGTATAGCTGTAGTAATAGCCACCTATAAGCAATGGGTGACAATGAAAAGCGCACTGCTGCTATACACACTCAACAATTAAAAAAAAAACAAAGTGTTTACAAGATAGGTGCAATTTATTTCTTTAAAAAATATAAAGCTCCGGAAAGGTACCATATATAAAAATAATGAACTATCGGGTAGTTGCATTCTTTTGCCTGAACAAACGAATTTACTTGAATTAGCAGATGGATGATCGGAAACGATGTAAAAATGCGATAACATCGCATGTCACTATTGTAAAGCATATCTATCGATGGTGCAGATATGACTTCCTTCCTAATCTTTAACCTCAATAACTTCAGTTACAATTCACATCTTTTTTCTCTTTCCTCCTTTCTTCCTTCTTTGTTAAGCGCCTGTGTTAAGTGACAAGGTTTCCCAGACTTTGTTAAGCGGCAAGCGATCAATGGTTTCATCATTACCATCTTCAGTGCCGGAAGTGTTAAACCACTCAAGTATCGATGTGGAAAATTGTGAACGACCCACTTTTATTTTAAATGCACACTGTTAACTTGCTCAGAAGGTGGCAAACGAATTAACCTTTCGTATGGTTGCATCAAAAACGGTGGCAAGTTCATAAATGGGAAACAATGCATGGCTCTGGTTTGAGACATTTGCCCTCCGGGCTCTTGGCTTGCTTGTGCATGGGGCGGACATTTAGCTCCCAGACTCCTGGCTTGCAGTTGCATGGGTGAACATTTAGCAGCGTATGCGCGAGTACCTTAAAAAGAATGGCTTGCGGCAAAGGGGCCACCTGCGTTTGATGTGTGTTCGATTTTTCCAATGAAAAAACTGGTTTTATTACTGTTGAGGCAATGAGTGAGGGGATGAGGTGTTGTGGATAGACAATATATTTAGAAAAGAAATGAGTGAGCAATTTTGAAATGAGCGAGTCTTTCTAAACAATTTTTAAAATTTTTAAATATATAATGAGCCACCGAGCGAGCAAAATCGAATTTAACCACAAATTTTGGCCGATCGCCAACTTCGTTGCGTAGCAACGAAGTTGGCAATCAGCCAAATGAAGGATAATTAATAATAGAAAGAGGCAAGACATTTTTCAATAAGCAAGTTGGATAAAATAAATTTCGCTTCAAAAAACGGATATCCGCACATTGCCGGTGCCCATTTTGCCACAGCTCACTTCATACAAAACACATGTGCACGGTGACTAAGTAGGAGCGCCATGCATCTTGTACATGAAACGTCGTAGACCGGACATCTGCCTACTAAAATTTTCCGGACCAGCTGTCCGGTTCCCGTAGGATTGATGGAGTAAGTAAGATGCTGTAAATAAACATGCTGCAAATCAGTATGATGTGTCATAAACAATAGCGTATGTTCGTTTGTAAATGGTCATTTGTCACACCTCAATCGGTATATATTTCGTTGCCAAACGATCGTCACACTCATCTATGTAGTAGCAAGAATCAAAGGTTTTTTGCTGCCAACCGGTCATATATTGTTGCCACCCGTTCAGTTGAAATGTATCGCTTAAAGCTTTTTTCCTGAATCGGTGGTTGAAAACTGAAATCATATTTGTAATACTCACTTCACTAAACGTTAAAGACGCTTAAAACTAGAAAATTATTCGAGCATCTATGTAAATTTAATAAAGGTTATATATGTCTCACTGAGAAAAAGTGCATAGAAGAGAAACCAATGAATTTCTTCAATTTAGCGCTAAGTAACACTATTCTTAGTATATTATCGGCGTAGACGAATCTTCTTAATGAATCTGTTTAGGAACGTCTGATCGCAAGCCGTGCTTTCGATACATTAGAAAAAGGTAGAAAAAGGTGTTTTTTCAGCACCAATAGTTACCTGCTCAAGTTGAAATATGCTTATGAAGGTGCAAATGAAATGAGTGAAAGAATGGACGAGAGGTAACTGTCACTAGGGGTTTCTAATTTCAGTTTATTTCAAATAATCGCTCATTCATTTCAGAGGTTAAAATTAAATATGCGGCGATAACGTTGATGTTTTTTGTGGTGGAGTGAGGCTAATCGTTGTTGTGATACCCCTCGGAGGTGGTTCATAGAGAGGCAGAGAGAGCTAGGCCAAAGTACAGCTGTCAGCAATGCGCTCAGTAGCACGGTGTGGCGGCACACTTTATAGAGTGTAAAAGCGATTAGCATCAACCCAGCTGTCGCTGTACTGTCTCAGTGAAACTACGTTTTTGGCGCCTTACGTTCGATTACCGTCTCACTACAGTAATCCATAGACATACTTCCTAATGCGTTAGTGTTTTCTGTCTCTAATCACAGTAATTCACACGAATTAAGAGCACTAAGAAGTTAGATCAATGGCAAATTTGGTGCAATTGTCAAACCATGGTTACTTTATTTGTTTTACGCGAATCAATAGGATACTGTAGGTCAGCGATCTCCGTGGAACGGTCCAGCCGAATAAAGAGACTGAAAATTCGAAGAATACAAATCTTCACACAAGAAACCATCAAAAATTATGGCTGCATAGGAAAGCTCGAACTAAGCAATCACTTTTTTTTTCAGGTTGAGCAGTTGAGAGTGGGGGAAAGTGGACAAGTATATGAATGATTTAATGAATTTCAATTTAATGCTGGAGTGAATTTGCATAAGTATTTGCGCTCACCTACTGATATCTGTAGAGGTGAGCAATGCAAATCATTATATTTGTTTGTGAGGATTGCAAAAGAAAGAGGTGCTAAATTCAAATTTTACTGAAGTTAGCTCGTATTAAATGAACATCTTAATCTTAATTGATTGAGTTCAAGTAATTCATATAACGCACCTATAATGACTCTGGCCGGGCACCAATGCTTTTTCGATGCTTTATTTATTTTCTCATTAGATTTTGCTGTGATTATAGAGGCGTTATATTGTTGGTTATTTTGCATAATTACATATTGCAATTATGCAAATTACAATGTGTTCGTATCTCAACAAGAAAATAAAATTGAAATATCTAGAAACGTTGAAATACTTGCATACGTTGTAAAATACAAGTATACGAAAAAACGGCAATTTGCGTAGTTACTGATGTTACCAATAGAGATGCGTATTACTAGAACCGATAGAATTTTTTTTTTTTTTTTTTCATCAATGATTTACTTCAGAGACGTTCATATAATTTCAATAAATACAAAAGATAATATTCATTTAATGAAAGGATACTGACCTATTATTGCTTAGTTATTTATAAAGCCATAAACAGTACGCAAGAGGAAGTATGATTCACGCAAATGGCATACAACAATAAAGTACGTTCGTAGTGACGAGTCGAAAAAAGCTACCGATGAGCAATGTTTAATAAAGTTTAATTATGTATGAGTCATATTAAGGTACAATATGTCAACAGCTCGAGTTTTATTACCCACATAAGAATATACGCTTAAATGAGCGTATTTGCATTAAACTTTAAAAAAAAGATTTTATATAAATACTGAATGGTGTGAAATATTTGCTGAATTTATTCGGGTTCTATGAATAAATGTTGAATGAGTGGATGAGAGTCATAGCAAACGATACTTTCGAAGGTGATAAAACTTCAACCTTATTGAAGGGTTGAAGGAGCAGAAACATACTTTTAATTTTCGACTCTAAAATCTCTTCCAAGTTTTAAAAATTTCACGACTAATGTTGGAAGTTAAAATTGACTTGTGATGAACGATATCTTATCTTATCTCGATATGCTATTAAAATCGACCTATAAATCAAACTACAAATGCATTTGTTTTAGATGGTTTTTCGAATTTCAAAGAACTCGATCCTCGAATGTGCAACGAGTTTTGTGCAGCAAGCGAGCAAAATGTTCAAATATTGTTCAAAAGCGAATGAAGGAAGATCTTCGCCAAAGTGTTTATGCAAATTTAATTCTCTACGGCTACATTCCATGCGGCTGTGGTATTGCGTGATATTGATATTATTGTACTGCAATTCTTCTTCATCTATAGAATGCTAAATTCATGAGAACATTTAATTGATACTAAGGGATGGTAATTAAGACAAGGGAGTTGTGCGTGTAAACAACCGAACTCTGTCAAACTATATGATGTTTTGCATCATAAAGTGATTCCATCCATTCTAATGCTGCAGCTGTCTATAATCAAGGACCACAATCGTTCATGTTTTCCTCCTCACTTTCCTTCAAAGTAAGTGATCTTTGAAGAAAACTTTGTCATTTGCATAAAAACTTTTGTCCTTCGATGAAAGACGCTGAAATAGTTGAGAAATTAGGAGTTGGATGAAGCGTAATCCGAGTACCATTGAGGCAATCAATGAAAAGCAGATTGAGTTAGAAGCTCACTCATAGCCTGTTTTCGTCCGTCACGTGGCGTGAAAAATCTACTGTAACAACTACAATTACTGCTAATATTAGTACGAGATACCTCAACAAGGTTCTCTCTAAAATGAAATTATTAGCATAAGGAAATTGCAGAGTGAAATTAAAATATAAAGAGGTGGTATTCGAAAAGAATGAAGGATATCCTGTTGCGCGTAGGTGTGGAAAATTCAGGTGTATAAAGGTGGAGTTATCAGTAGGCACGATCAGCATGTCGCTACAAGTGTTCTTTGGGGACGGGCACGATGCGATATGGGTCAATCACATTTTTGGGGGGCAAACGTGAAAAGTGATGATTAGGAGAACAAACGATAGTGCCACATCGCATTGCAGATCGCATCGCCGTCCTACAACCCCCCCGCAACTCATCAGAGCAACCGCACTTTTTTGTTTGAGGTACATGCTTTCGAGCTTTTCAATGAAAGGTTTCCGATATCCTCCCCCTCCCCACACCTTTCTTAAAATCGAGTACAACACATTTTTCTGATGGTACCTCCTGATCTAAAATTAGGATTTATTTCGCAGCACCGATTTTTTTTGCTTGGAAACATTTTGCAAACAACTTCTCTATACAGCTGCGCTAGTGACAGCATTCAACAGTTGGCGTCATAATTGTAAATCGATAAGCATATATCACAGTTTCCGTCGCTCAATTTGTTCAAATTTTTTCCCATATTTTTTTAATAACAGTTTTGAAAGACTGAAGTTGTGGTTCAGGTGATGAAATTATTTCTTAACATATGCATCGTTAACAAACTTATTTGCAATTGCCTAATAAAAACAAGCATATAGTATTTGCTTCTAATGAAATAGAAAAAAAGAGAAAAAATGTTCAGTGATATAATTCCATATGTGCAGTATTGAAAAAAACAAACAAAAAAAGCAAAAAAAAAAACAGAACAAACAAAATACATGATGCACAAAAAGCTGAACCGTACAAGCGAGAATAACAACGCAAATATAACTTCGGAAGTGAAAGCATTTTATCACTATAGGACCCTGTTTTCAAAAAAATTATAGAACTCGCTCAAAAGCATTCCTGCAATTGTAGAACCCTTTTTTCTAAATAAATAAATAAATAATGAAACAGGCTACCGCTGTTGCTGTTTTTTTTCATATTAAAAAAGGCAAATAAATGAAACTTGAACAGTATATCGTATGGCAGCAATATTGAAAAGTGTTTTATATGGATATCGAAATTTTTACCCCCGTTCAGTGGAGATTTGCGAAAGTTTAATAGACGAGCAGAGAAGCATCATATCACAAAATATGGCTTCAACATTAGTATGATAGTGTAACGTTGTTCGATTACAACCTTTCTTTGACATAGCTTATTGTCTAAACGTAAAGATAATTCTAGCTGTTACCTGATGAGCCTAACTATTCAAAAAAATTATGTTGATTCATAATGTGGATTACGAATCAAAAGCGGGTCAAAAATTTTTCGGTATCATGAAAGCAGGAAAAAGTTTCAGCCATACTAAAAGAAATTTAGAGATGCTTTTAATTGTATTTCGATAGGAAAAATCACTCGTGGTTGAGTTGCTTTAATAGGTAAATTGGTTGAAAAATGAAACTAAATTAATAAACTAAATAAGAATTAGATAAATATGAGTGAGTTGTGTAGGTCGAGAGAAAATCAACGAAAAATAGCGGTCATCAATGCTCGTACTTGTAATGCATGTTAGGCGATCTTAATCAGTGTAATGCCCTTCACGTCGACCTTATAACGTGTTGCGATGCAAATCTCTATCTTATGCCACAAATACCGCCATTTTATCGCCCTTCTTCACGATCTATAATCACTCTTCGTAAAATCACACAAAAATCTTTTCGAAGGTCCAAGTTAAGTTCAAAGTTTCTTGACATACACCTGTCGAATTAAACGCACCTGACAAGAGCCGATTCATCATAGCGGCATATCAAAACATTTCGAGTGATTGCAAGGTGGAATTTCAAGTTTTAAGCCCGTTATCAATAATATTAATGCAATCTAACAGTGTTTTAGATTTAGTTCGAGATTGTTGCATTTATCGAGAGCAGGCTTATTCTTCGTAAACAGCTTATCTTTTTGGGATGATCAGCAGATTTTTTTTTGAGAAATTCAAAAATATTCGCCAAAATTTTTGTTGCTAAGGTGAGCTAGCTAATTCAATGGCATTTGGATAGGTGTACAGTCAAAATTTCATCAACTCAAATTAAAAAAAAACTTGAACATGAAGATATTAAAAAATACCGCACACATGGCAAGCAGTATTTGATTCTATTCGTATCAGAGAATATTAGGTTAGCACCATAAATGTTGGAAATGGTTTTCGGTTGAGCATACTGTTAATTCCTTTATTTTAGGATATTGCTTCATTGTACAATTTTTGAAGATTTTAATTTCCATTGCAATTGAAGTGAAACATTTTGGGAGGAGAGAGGGAGGAATGTGATGCTTTCTTAGTAAAGTTTTATAGCGATAGCTGCAAATTAGTTCACGCTATGTGGCAATAGAGCTGCTGTTCAATGCGTGATGCTAAAAACATGAAATCAACATCGCTACTCCTTTACTAACACAAGAAGATGATGCATCGCATTCAATGACCATTCAATGACCGTTGAGTGACCAATTCAATGACCATAAACATGAATGACATCGACGTTGACATAAGCAGCTGTCATAAAACAGAGAAACTACCGTATACTCATAGGGATAGACAAAGCGCGCCAACATTCACCGCAATAGTTTTGTGTGCAGTTGGCTGCATATGCGGGCAACACACTTCGATTTATTGTTGCTGTGAAGCGGATGAGGCTGTGAGAGCGAGCTGGGTGCCGCTATTGTTTGTTGCTTATGAACTGCCAGCTTGATGCAAACAACGACCCTAGCTTCATCTGTCTCTTGTCTATTTATAAACGCCGATAGACGTATGTGAGTATTCCTATACAAAGCTTGCATATTGCACATGTTGTCAGCCATCAAATATTATGCTGAATCATGAGGGTTTTATGCTGTTATTTTATGAGAGAAACTCTTCAATATTCCCATCGTGTATTTCACGAAAGCAAATTTTCAACAAATAAAATTATTATACATCTAGGGGACCACTGAAGTGAATTCGAAATTCTCGCATTTCTTCACATAAAGTTACTCTATAGTAATTCGATGGAGTTGGAATCAAGCTGTATACTCCCGTCACAAATTTTTTGTGCTCAAAAAACAAACTTCTTCCTACTAAAATTTTATTCGAACAGTAGGTGCAGTTCGCACTTCCATACAAAATAATTTCATAGGAAAATAAAAAGTGACAATTTATTTGCAGTCCTGAACGTGTAGCGATAACAAAAATGTTAATTGCTATCGATGTGGCTGTATTGTGCCATACAAATCGCTCTATTTGTATTTGATAAAATGAGCAGGCAAGGGCTTGTCTAGATATTTTAAATTTATCAAATCTTAGGATAGATCAAGTTCTCATCCCTATTGCAATTCTAATTGACACAACAGGGATATGTCATCTCGAAATTTTTTCAGCTGGAAGTATCACCTGCACCTGAATTTTACTAATGTTATCAAGCTATCAACTAGCTTTTGCATCGTTCTTCCGGAAATGGACAAATTGTTAGATATCTTTCCCTGAACATTCAGATATCGCTATAGGAATACTTCCTGTCTATCGATGATTTGATAAACTATATCTTCGAAAGAAATGTAATAAAAAAGGAACTATGAATGAAAGTTCGTATGAAATATAAAACCTTCAATGCAAGTGAACTCTAAGATCCGATCCACACACAACGAATATGAACATAACCGTACTGATAAGCGCTTTGTCTTTTGTTGATTTTTTTAATGTCACCTGAACATATTAAGTTGTGCTCACTTGTCCTTTAGCTTCGTATGTTTTTATGTCACCTGAGCATATCAGGTACTGCTTACCTGGGTAATGCTTATCTGTCCTTTGGCTTTGTACCTGCAAGCGTTAACATTTTGCGGTCTAAAATGGGATCGATAAAAGAAATGTGAGCTTTACGAAGGCATTTTTCAAAATTTGTATGAAGAAATTCATTCGCTTACAGAAACGTTTCAAAGAACGTCATCAACAATAATATCAATGATGTGTAAACGCTTTCTGAACCTTTTTTGCATAATTTGTGAAGGTAATTCTCTGTTATCAAAAAAATTCATGAATCATCTCAAATATCATCAATTTCATTAGTGGTTTGCCCCCAGTTTTAAAGCATTTCCCTCATTATTACAACATTTTGCAACGTTAAGAAAACAGTACAGTAGAAATAATCGTACGATCAAAGGTACCGCTTTCAATAATTCATTGCATTGCAAGAAAATGTGCAGTTTGCATGAATTAAGATCACCTAGAAATCATATGAGAGTGCCATGCAATCTGCATGATCGACAGACCTCACTGTGTTAGAGGTCATGTACAGACATCAGTATAAGAAACGAACTGTACGCGTTTGCAGTATGATTGCAGATGGGATAGGTGGAGCTGAATTGCATATTTCGCATTGTAATTGCAGATCGAAACGATCTTTATTGCACCGACATTTTTCGTTATGTTTTGCACTTGATGAGAAAAGATCAAAATCCTCGACTATCCCTTCAAATTGACTTGTTCTAAACGCATCAGTCGAAGAATATATTGGAATAGTATAAGTGGAAAGAATAAAATTCTTGAGACATGATTGTGAACTATTCATAGTATCACCGTGGATGGAACGGCGAATAGAAATATGGTTGATTATTAAGTGCAGAATATCATAAATAAATCCGCCTCACAAGTTTTTCTTTCGTTCTCTTTTAAAATTGAGGATATTGTGAACCTCAAAATTGTGCGGGGTACTCTGAAGAACAGGTCGAGCAATATCGCACAATAGATCAGACTTTGATGCATAAGGGATCCACTATCCAGGAACGAGTTATTACTAAAGCTTTACGAACTTATGATGCTTATGGTGGCGTTTCATATGTTCGAGACGTTTACTTCTGACTTCAGAGTATTACCCATTCCATAAAGTGAATTGTGGCATTCGAATAGAAGAGTCGATATATGTGGGTTGATGATTAGCATCATCGAATCATTGCATGGTATTTCATTACTTTCGTTTTGATAATATTGGAATGAAGATGATGTGAAACCATTTGCTATCAAAAACCACACGGGGGCGGGTTCGCATATCAGTGATAAGCAGTGATAAGATTAAATGCTGCTATTTCTGTTTAGCAATAGACTGCAGCAAACGGAAAGCATAAAAAAGACAAATACGATGCTGTAAGCAGTTGGACTGCAATCATTGCACGCATAGCTTAAGCTGCAACCTTGCAATTTCTTGTAGATAGCCCTTAATCTTGATCGGCAATCCTATATAAGACTATATCTGGAAATAATTAAGCAATGATTTGAAAACTACCCATATCGAGGCGGCTTCTAAAGACGGGGATCATAAAAGAAGCCAGTACAAAAAATGCACAATGTCAAGTCTCCTGTTGTATAAGAACAATGGACGAAGTCGGCATGGACAGCGGCATGCAGGTGCAACTGCAGCATTACGGACCGTACAAGGAAGGTTGCATTTTTACGATGGACTTAGGTACGACAATCTACTCGCTTTTGCCTATAAGTTGATTTCCCCAAGGTAAAAGCAGCATTGGGAAATGTGGACATGTATGCACGAAACTTCATGGAATAACCGGAAACTACCTCGTCATCAGGAACATGGCATAAATTAGGCATCTACTAGACTGCTCCGGAACTGACTTATTGGAAGTGTCAAGTTCCTCCTTGAAAAGATGGGAATATCTGCTTAAGGATTAATCTTGCCACTAATAAAGAATACAGTCAACAACATAAGCTCTACAACGAAACGCTGATACCCCTTTTCTTTCTACTGAGTGTTTAATTCTCGACAATGCGAGAAAAAATTTGCTAATGATGCACAAACATGGGCCAGACAGCAAAATTAATAACTAAGTATCTTCCTGGAAGTTATACAGTGCACACTTCATCCACTAGTTTAGAACATGTATTTAAAATGTCAGGACTTCAGTTATTCCAACAATTTTTGAACTCCATCTACATCCAAGGTCGACAAAAACTTCCGTCCTTGCTCCATTTAAATCTCACCGTACATTTCAATCGAGTAAGGCTGAAAAAGCTACGTTTTACAACGCAGCTACGTTGCAAAACGCAGCTTTTTAAAAACGGCCTACAATAAACAGGCAGCCTACAATAAAAAAACGGCTTCCGAAGGAAAATTATGACGACCGAAAATATCAGCTGTCCCTCAACGATAGAGACGACAATGCTCCCCACCCTCCCCCTCTCACCCTCACCCCAATTGCTCCTGTAACATCCCTCTGCTTCCCTCCTCCAAGTGCCAATCTCCAGTTACACACCACACTTGGCTCAGCAGTTAATTGCATCGCGCAGCGAAATCTTCAATCCCAGCGTCGTCTGGGGATGACATCTTCGGATAAAATATGTAAGGGTGAAACTTTGCTCTTCGAGTCGGTCAGCCACGCAAAGTCTTAGCAAACTATACTTGTTTGCGTATCAAAAACGATGCTTTTCTAAATGTACAAAGTGAGCGACGAGCGATGTTCACATCCAGTCTTTTTAAAAACAACAATTTAGCCGTGACAAGTGCTTTATTTATCGTTACCTAAGCTGATGTGATGATTTTTGGCACTGACCATATGGTAGATTCGCTATTCGAAGTGATACAATTTTTGGTATGCTAAACGCGGGAAATGGAAAAGGATGAGGTATGGATGGATTAGCGGTTCACTTCCCTAATCCTCGGATGCCGAAAATGGGAACGATCGGATTTGTCTTTCCTGATCACCGAAAAATTAGGCGGTTCGTAAGGAAAATCAGCGATAAAATATGCAGAACTATGGAAATTGTGGATATTTTTGACTATGCGCAGTAATAAACAGAGATAAGAAGTTTGCCGCTTGTCGATGCTGCATTTTTGGAATTTTAGCACTCCATCTATATTCTTTAAAGTTGAGTTCCTCCTCCTCTCCCACCCTCATTTTTTGAACTTTCTGATATCCTCGACTGAAAGGCTAGCGTGGAAATTGCTAGAAATTCATTGAGAACTAGGTTTCATATAGTGTGTATTTCCAAGCTTCATATTTATTCATGAAACCATTGACATATATGTCAACAGCAGCAATACTTCTTAAAAGAATTGCCAGGACCGCAAACGACTACCAATGCTGTTGGCTACTCTTCTTCTGTATTCTTCATTGTGTTGTTGTATGAATCATTTCTAAATTACCTTTCCGGTACCAAAAAGTTCGACAATTTCAGTGCTTTGGGAACTCTTTTGGTAATACGAATGGTTTATTTTTACCTATTTGACACCCATTTGTCTGGAAGAAAACAAACTCTGCTCAAAAAAATGTCAGTCAAAACAAAGATAGATTTGAGGAATATCTAACGATGAATTCTGCGAATGCCAATTGCAAAAGTTTTGCAAATTTTTGCAGCAATTATGAACAAAAAATATTGCTATTGATTTATTCAGCTTTCAATTGGTGCCGGTTTATAACTGATTCCACCACTCTTTTTCATCGACGGTGAATTCTGTAGATGCAGAAAACGTGTCCTCAATTTCGCGAAACGTCTTGCTTGTTGCACTTGCCTCTGCAAAACAATGCCACATTCACATAGCAAAAAAAAGAAAAAAAAATTCAATATCTCAAGAGAATATTTTAAAGTTGGAATAAGCTTGCAAAAATATTGCATTTTATTTCCCTTCAAATTACCCTTCCTTCGAGGTGTAATCATTGCATAAGCTTGCAAGTAACGCTATAACTGGTATGGAAGAGAGGAGACGAAAAGATTAATAAACTGCTTATCAGCTAAGCGCAAATAATGCCCTCATAAACCTTTGCTATAAGAATATCAAATATACGCATTGTATTCCTAACAAACTTAGATGCATTATATGTAAACAACACTTAACGGCTACAAAAAAATATGCTCAATATGCGCTTAGAAATACATCGAATAACAGGTTACGATCTGAAAAGAAGCAAAACTTAGCAGTTTAGAACTCGTTTACAACGTTCAGACAAATCTTCCGGAAACGAAGCACTGATAATATTGTGATCATGGACGCTTTCTAATTAAATACTCGAGACGGACGTAATAGCAGATAATGTTAGCTATCCGTAGCTCTTCCTTTCTGGGTACTTCAGGTATGAAAATATTTTAATAAAATCAGCTTTGCGACATACCCTTCGAAGTTCCCTCCAATAAAGCCATCCATCAACTTCGGGATCAAGGTCCTCGAGTGGACGAGGCGGCCTCAGATCGAGTTCGAACAACCACTGTGGATATTCCGAATCGGGAAGTATTTTTGGGCCTGGCTCTTCACCTATAAAATAGCCGCTGATAGCCAATGAATGGGCATGATCTAGTATAAATGGTGGCGTTTTGAAACAGTTATGATTTGCTTTTATGAGGAATTATGAAGGGTGTATTGCTAGACAACGAATTAAATGAAAAATAAACATTTACATATCGAATATTAACGAACCTTGAATATAGAAATTTATGCAAACGTATTTGCATAATTTTTCAACATCACTTTCGATGAAACTTTTATCCTCCTTCTCGGCAATCACTTTACTACCAACGGATGCATAGTAACGTCGAGGTACAACGACATCTCCTGCAGATATTCGCTTTTAAAAGAACCTTTACTGTTTATTTCTGAACCAAGTGTTAAACTAATAGTTACCGACCATATTGTTAGAAATTTTCATTTCTATATAGTTACCTCGGATATTTCTTTAGCATCCACGAGTTTGATATGCTCCAAAAGTCATAGCTAGCCTACTACAACTTTTGCTACAATTTTCATCAACTGCAGTTTGATTTAACTCCAAAAATATGCTTCAATCACCTCTCATTACCTAGCGACTCATCACGAACTTTCAGCTCCGTCCTTGATATTTCAGGTATGAAAACATTCCAACAAGACGAGCTTTATGACATACCCTTCGAAGTTCCCTCCAATAAAGCCATCGATCAACTTCGTGCAAATGTTTTATTGGCATCGGATGAGAAACTCTGAACTATCCACTTATTCACAAATCTTCTAATTTTTGTATGGGTGTGAATTAAGCAATTAGAAATAATCTATATACCATTGCTTAAACTGAGACTTTTTGATGCACAAGATGAGGTGCAAGCTGAAGAAATAAACGACAACGTGCGGATTTTCGGAAGCAACCGACTTGTTGGAAGGCACATTTGACGAGAAAGTTGGCGGATTTCTACCCAATAAAACCAAAGAATCCTGAAATGAAGTGAGGATGTGAGCCTAATCCGGCTGCAGTCGCGATCAAAGCCAAGAACAAATTTAGCCCGAATCCTTTAAACGATGACATTAAATATGATACCTATCTGCTGTAGACAATAAACTATTGCAAATATAACGCACTCTTTGTTTCTATTTATTTTAAAGTTTCTAAGCAGGGTGGATAATTCATTGAGTTCATAAAGATGTTCTTGCTGAAAAGAATTTGTTGTGAAGGAAAGAGGCATCCTCATTAATAGATAGATAGTAATGCAATAAACATACATGCCTAAATATAGAGGAGTTCATGCGTCTTTGTAAAATTGTTAAATTTTTTCAGTATCTAATAGGTAGTTTTTTTCTAGGTAAGCCATACCTGCGTATATGTTGTAGCCTTCGGTCAACAAAAGTGCCAGGGAACGATATAATTCGTAGGGAGAGAAAGAGAGAGAAGGATAGGTTAATCTTTAAAAAGTAAAACTCTGTAGTCGACAGGTAAGGGCATTCGGTTGGCGAAGGGGAAAGGGCATAAATAAAATCAAAAAAGTCCTCATTAACGTTGGCTATAAAAAAGTAAGTTTTCCCTTACCACATTGTTCCCTTCTACTACAATAAATACGACAGTGTAAAGCGTTTGCACCAGCAATAAGCACAACAACGCCTCTTATACGAGTAAATAAGTAGATTCCTATCCTCAACTGTGGACAAATCGATCTCTTCAACGCAGGTTGTAATGTTTTGCCTGGGTGAAACTATATTAATTTATAAATACTAAAGAAATAAAAATGAATCTTTACTTGCCTACAGTTGCTACCTGTTGATGAATTCAGGTGATTAAGGTTCGATGCATATGCGTTAAACTTTGAAATAATTTGTGGGAATAAGACTCCAGGAGAGAGAATGCAAAGGTACCGCATAGATTGCTCAATTCAAGCGAACTTACGTTACTTCAAGAAGAAACACAAATACTAAATCGTTTCGTCGCATTCATGTCGAACCACATCGAAACGTTAGAGAGTTGATTTTTTTCTTCGGCATAGTTACACGACACCGCGTTTGATTGCCAACACCAACGATATAGTTCATTTACGCAAATAGTCGTTGCAAGAGCAACTCAAAACCTAGCAGCTCCAGCCTGACAATTTCAAGTGTCTAATGTAAATGAAAATTGTTGCATATAAACTATGTGAATCTTGTTCTATGTTAAATATTGTAAAATTATTGAATTTATAGTAACGAAAACTTGTTACATATAAAGTAATGAGAACTCGCTATATAATAGTTTAATATTATGCGGATTTACTCCACTAATATTAATATTAATGCATGCTATTATTTGCTTCAATTATAACCAAACAGAAAATAGGAAGAGAAAGAAAATTGATGCGAAAAGAAACAGAGGAAAATTGACAGAAGATGAAAATATGTCATAATTCATAATGGCTAGACATATCAGACAACTGTATAAATATGCTTAAAGTAATAAATATAAAGACATTTATTTATTCCATTGGAGGACACTGACACCTCCCCTCCCCTACTCCCCTCCTAATCCCCTCTCCAACACTCACCAAATTTCATTCTACCAGATATATGCTTATTTATGATAAATATGTTCTATTTGTTTGAGAAAAACCCTAACACATATAATGTTTGTCGACTAATTCCAACTTTTCTACTATATTTTCAGTAACTCTCTACTCTTAGATGCTCAACTTTGTGGCTTCATATCACTTTCGCTGTGATTTGAAGTTGGGTTCAATTCACAATAATACTAGAAATTTCAGGTCTTTTGGCATGTTTTTTGAAGCTACACTACTCGATGCACTGCTCTCAAAGATGATACGGCGTTTACTGTAGTAAAATGCCTCATTTGAGGATGTTACTGTGCATATCGTAGTAAAGTGCATGGGTTTGACATATACTTCTCTTGTCGTTTATCGTTTAGCAGTCTTATTAGCAGAAAAATTGGATTGTCAGGATAGGGCTTATAGTTCCTCTTAATGCCACACGAAGAATACCTTCACTAGAAATCATTGTGTGCTATTCCTTCTTTTCTGCAAGAGAAGAAAGCAACATTGCATAGGTCAATTTTTCCTTAAAAATGTCCGGCTCAATGATCAAAGAAATTTTCCAGGCGATCATATAAAAGCTGACAATTGACATATCCTACATTATTGTCGAATTAATACAAATAAAAAGTCTTTGAAAATATGAGAATATATAAATATAAAAATATAAATATATAAAACTATAAAATGTAAAAATTCGCTATAGGTTTTCATCTAAAAAAATAATGAAAAACACACCGGGTCCGGGCGTTTGCACTGATAAAATTTATCTTGCAAAATAAAGCTTTAATTTGCAAATAAATTCGCCGTTTTCTCACTTAAAAATAAGTGAGTTAAAATATTTACTTCCTAAGTGCTAAAATGTTTTTATTTTCTTTTATGTCTGTTGTGTTTACTTACAGAGATATATGCAATGCATTGCAATCTTTTTCAGCTATTCCTTCTTTTCTTTTTTTTTTTGCGTCAGAAAGAAGCACTAAGCTAATAAAGCCAAATTTTGATGCCCAATTCTCGTCCAAGCAACAATTACGCCTAAGAATTTTACAATTTTTTCACTTTTTTTCACATTTTCAAGAGGTTACTATAGAAAATAAACTATCACATAGACCATAATACATACAAAAACAGACAAAAAAAGAGAGATAGTATTCATAAAATGTTTCACGTTACGATGTTAAAAGATGTGAGAGGCAAATGCACGCTTGAATGGATTTGCGAATGCGAAGAGTTTATTGGATTGTTGTAAATGTCTGAAATGTCTCTAGTTGCGAACAGGATTTCAGCATCTTCATTGAAACAAACCTTGAATAAATCTACCGAACGAGGAGATAATCGTATCCGATTCATCAAATGCCATCTGAATGCAACTTCCGTAGATATATACACAGATCTAAGATAGAATCTGACGATCTCCGTCTTGACGTCGTGACGGTACGTTGTGATGATCTTCTCATTATTCATTGAATAAAATTCATTGTTGTGTTCATCATTCAATCGCGTAAATTCATTCAGCCAATTATCTACACTCAAAAAAGAGTATTGAGTGGATATCAGCCTGCATTCATATTATTTGAGATTTTCAAATATTTCATAGTGAGTTTTTTTTTTTTCAGAGAGTCAGTTAATTTGTCAAATATATGTAAACTGAGAGAATAGATATGCAAAATTGATAGCAAAATGTGCTCGGTTTTTAAATGATGTGAATTGAGCCATTATGGAGACCAAATGGAAGTAGACTGACCAACGGATGATGCAGAAGCTAGTGTTGAGTAACTTCCCTTTGTGATATTGTTGTTTGACCGGTTCCTCCACTAGGAAAGTTGTTTTCACACGCTCGTTAATCCACAGGTGATTCGATGTCTGTTCGCATTATTATTCTCGAAATGTTCGAAAATGGCAAAAACCTGTTGATTTAGCGTTCATAAATGAATCTGGCATTTTTACACTGTCTACGGTTAATCATTAAAGATCTAGTTCTAAAAAAAATATTTTTTGAAAGTACTCTCGAAATTTATTGTTATACTAACGGGGTTGTTCCTTAGCCAACACATTCGGAAACCTCTCACATATCATTGATCCATTAGAGAGTAAGGAAATTGGTATTGCACTCTGCGATTTATTCCTTTATTCAACATCCATTCGCTCTTTAATTGGCATAATTAGGTTTTCGAATTTCAGGAGGAACGATAATTACGAAGCTATTTTTCCAACATGAATTTTATATGCCTTTCATGGTACAAGCAAACGCGTATCCTTTTGAAGTTTTAGCATAACCATTAATGTTTAAGTTATTTTGCAGTATTGACGGTAAGGTTATCATTGATATCTTGTCAAGACGAGGGAGGCAGGGAAAGGGTGAAGCTAAGATGCTTGCCTCTCGACGATGAGGATTTTAGAGTTTTTTGCATCAAACAACTTGGAGGTGAAGGTTGAATCCTTTTGAGCAAAAAAAAAAAAAACACCAGAGATATTGCAACAGGCTGATGTGATGGTTAATCAGTTAGCGTCCAATTGCCATTGTGGAATGGATTGTTATCGACCATCGCGCAACGAGGTGGTTGTGCAGTGACTCGAATTCGCCAATGGCGGTTATGAGTTTTTCTACCCGACCTCACTATGCATAAAATTACTTTTAAAACTTATGCAGCATTGAAAGTTTTAGTGTAAGGTTTAAGTTATTTGCTACGTACGGGTCAAATTTTGCTATTACGAGTTTTCCTGAGTGTTTAAAGTTTTTTAAGTTGTTGCTATTTTATTGCTATTGGAATTTTCTGGGTGGTCCGTATCGCCAGTTCATTGTATTAGCTTTCTAAAGTCTGGCTATTTCAACATTTTCGATACTCAGACCATTTCTTTTGGAGTTGTTATTTTACTTTTTTTAAATGTTGCAAAGGCAGTCTCGTTGGCATCAACTGTATTCATCTTTAAGCGCATCTTCTTACTTATACAAGTTATGAACGCTTTTTTATCACATGAACAGTACCCAGAATTGCACCTTCTCGGCATGGAAGAACAACATTCTCGATATCCTCTACGGCAATTTTATGCATGCATTGGGCTTCACTTCAGCCGTTAGTCTCCCAAATAGAAAATCCCCACTGGCTTGGTTGCACTGCATGCGTCATAGTCCAGAAGTGCAAGGTTCAGCCAGTCCGTTAAGGACTGTACCCTCCCTATGTGATGCCTTTCCCGATGCCAAATATGATCGCATGTTTAGAATATTATTTACCTTTCAACTGCAACGATCACAACTGCCAGTTGCAACTATCGCATCTGAGAGCGACATGTGCTGATTGTACGTTTTCCGGTTTATCCATAAAGAAATCTTTGAAATGAAGGAATATTTTCTGTGGTTATCGATGTGGGTTTGTGCTTATTGACATTTGAAGCGTTTGCTCAACGAAAACAACCTCATTACTCGTTTACAACTCTTTTACAGTTAAACACCTTTCACAATCTTTGTAGAAAAGTCGCACTTTTAGTAGAGAGATGTGGAATTTTGGTGGAGAGCAAGCAGAGAGCTTAAAAAGCAGGACGAGGTACGAACTTGTGAGAAGCGGCGGCCATTCAGTGTTTTAATGCAAAAAGTGGACAGCAATTTTCGGCGATAATCCAACTGGATGCTCACATTTTCGATGATATTTATTGTGCCGTAAATACATCTACCTCTAATGAGAAAATTGTGCTATTTTTGTCGTAAAAGATGGGAGTTAAGAAGAGTAATCGATGGATATCATATAAAAAAGTGCCAACAAAAAACTCAAAAATTCGGTCGGATAAATTTTAAATCATTGGAGTCATTTCTCTTTCACTGAACGTAAGAAGATATGATTAGAAATAAACTGTCAGTGCATAAATAGACTGAAGCACTTTTTTTATTATTTTAACTGTGCAAATTTTTGACTTGTTTAGATGCTATCATTCCCCTACTCGAAGAATGATGAAAGCAATCAAGAAAAATGTGGAAATGCCTTCTTCCATCCCTCTTCCTCTCAGCTTTCAGCTTCACTTCCTTCAAGCAACATCCATATCATTTCCAACGTTCACTTTTCTACTCATAACCTCTGCAACTTTTTTACAACTTTCTCTACAACGAGCAGATGTTGTAGCCGAACGAATAGTCGATTATAGTGACCTGCAGCTTTTGTGGGGTTGAGTTTTGGCGTAAAGGGAAACGTCGCGCTTTTAAAGAACTTGCGTTCATCACATTCACTTAATGAAGTGAGAGTAGCAAGGCTGTACGGCCTTACTGCTCCCAATATGGTCTCATTAAGTAATCGCATAATCAACGGTGGTCTAGTGGTGGTGTGGCATTCTCTTAAATTCAACAAGCCTGGCATCTCATCTCTGATATGTTGGCTGATTTGGGCAGCATTAAATGTGAGCTTAAACAAAGCTTGCAGATCAGATTGGAGTAACTAGAGTGTGTAATTTCACTGAATCTCTCCTATTAAGTTATTAGTTAAGTACTATACTTAATGAATTTCAAATATACATAGATGAAGGTAAATCATTAACAGCTTGCAACATATTTTCCTATGTATTTGTGATAAAATGAGATTCGCTTTCATGTGTCAAAAAGAAATTTCATCAAATGTGTTGAAGCGTAAGTGTTGACGTTAGACGGCTGAACGAAGTGAGCGAACCATGAATTCAATTGTCGCCGCAGCATTAAACATTGGCATTTGAGGGTTTGGATAAAGGGGGAGAGGGTGGCATTTAGTTGAATCGGTAGGCGTGGATTGTTTGGCGCCGTATCGGGCAGCCGCACATCGCCGAGAAGAACCATGCCATCTATGCAATTGCCGTGTGACGTACATAGTTCCGGGCAAACGTTCTCTTTGTGCTCTGCTTTCCTTCCATTTAAATGTTGTGTGACACGAAATATAAGAGATTCATGATCGCATTTGAAGGTGCACTATGCATACTGAATTTTACTTCGATATCCTATACGTTGTAGCCGTGTTGGTTTTCTCAATAACCGCTTGCTATTCATTGCGTTCTGTTGAATAGTCTTCTTAGAGTGGTCTCGATTTTTATAAGACCATTCTATATGAATGGAGTACTATATGGCCGTTGAACTGCACGCAGGAACTCAATTTTGGACAAATGCTTTCATTGAAAGTCGTCTTAGAGAGTTGATTATGCAACAAAAGAATAATACCTCATGAATATCATTTTTGAAATTGTTCAATAAAAATTGCGGAAATGCAAACGAACAAGAAAAGTTCCCTGCTTTCCTTTTATGAATGGAAACGATTATTAAATAATGATTTTGTTGAATGAGGTTTCTTGCTGGATTTTACCCCAAAAATCGATTAAATGGCATGTTTCTTTATCCAACCGCTTACAGGATGGAGGTTATATGAGGTCTGTACGGCGAATAGAGCAGAGAGTAGGTTCAACACATGCCCATATGCATCCCAGCTAAACCTTCTCCCAGACCCGATCGGGAAACCACTCTTCGTCTATCGCGGATTGATAGCGAGTTTACTCTGTCTCAATGCGGTCACTGCGTTTAATCCAGTCCACTCTCGGCCACGACTGAGCCGAAAGAGAATTTAATCCAAATCCCATTACAAGTACGTTTTATTCGCTTGTAATTTGATGAACTGATAAGTGAAACACCAAAAAAGGAGATGTTAAAAGCTGTGAACCTTACTATAGGGAAAGGCTGAAGTAGTTCGATTTTATGCTGTAAAGTAATGAAATATTCGCCATAAATGACCAGTTAAATTTTTTGCGGATGTTCTCAAAGTATTCTTTCGTGTTAAATTTATTCTTATTATTCATCTTATGTAAATATATGTTATGTGTATTCATAATCGTGACGCATTAAAAGGTGAGAATACCCGTTAGTCGGCACCATACGTGAAGAAGAAAAGGACACAGTAACAATAAATCTAACAAAAGAGGCCTTCATCTTAAATTCAGTGAAAAAAGAGACACAACAAAAGAAAGAAACGTGAGGATTTCAAGAGGATTATGAGTGTCCTATATTTCCTCTCACATAGGATGTTCCTTCCTAATCTTTGTTTAGCATCGCGTCGCAATTTTGTCATTTCTTTTCGTATTGTGATAGGACAGCTCAGAGACGAGCTATGTTCGCTAGAATAAGAAAACGCATTGTCAGATATTTTATTGTTCTTTTTTCTGCAACGTTGTTTTGATGGGCTGAAGTTGCAAAAAGCACATTTTATGCCCCATTCCTTGATGCGCTTCATCTGCATTTTTTGAAACTAAAGCGTGCACCGTAGGCACTAACTGCATGTAAGGCATATAAGTCTGTTTTTGAATTAGAATCTTCCGCAGTACTTCGTTTAACATGATTAGGCAAATTCATAAAGCTGCAGCAGATTAAAGCAGAATCAGGGAAGGTGCTGAATCTGGTGCTTTCCTTTTTCCTCTTAGAATTCCAATATGCAATTCTTCTGGGTTAGTTTTTCCACTTTAGAACATTCTAGTAAATTTGCAATGCCTTCAGTTCTAACGGTTTTCCCTCAGTGGACATCCATAAGAAGGTCCTCTCCAATTTTGTCTATGCAATTTTCCTGGCTAGATTTTTACTGCATTATAGAGATTTTATTCAAATTTCCAAGGTGAGAAAACCAATAAAAAATGTTTCATAAATTGCAAAGAAGAGTCTAACGTTCGCAAAACTATAATGCTGCTCGAGTAGATATTCAATGTATAACAGCAGCAAACAGTATATAGATGGGAGCGACTTAAGTATAATTAAAATATGAGGGAACAGGAACATTCACGGTATCGAGATAGGAAGCATATTTTAAACTCGCACAACACGGAGCCTGAGATTACACAGGATACGTAATCTCAGGTTTGTGGATTTGTATTGTAAGTTTTTTGAGCGGTGGTACGGATGCCTAGATCGAGTGCTGAAAGGCCTGGATGATTTAGGCCTGACTGATAGACAAATATTGCTTTATTTGCTGCTGATCCTTGTGGAATCGGCGGCTGATGCAGGCGGTCCTTTTTTTATATGGATGCTGATCCTTTTTTTATATCGCATGAAGTGACCAGCACTTGTGCAATCCCGCCATGGAAGTATGTGAATTGATTAGTGCAATGAATGACATGTTCCTTAGAGATTTTTTTTTTTGCTATAGTCATCGCAGCATGGTCATCAGAGCAGATGACCACCAGATTGCGTGCTGCGTATTATTGATGAGGTTAGTGTGAACGAATGAAATCATTCTGCGATTAGCACCGTTTAATCAGTATTTCTTTGTTTATCCCAAATTTCTTCTTTTTTAGTCCAAAAAAAAGTTTCTTTCCAAAATTCTTATGAAATTTTTCGGTGAATAATCCACAAAAAATAATTTTTTTAATTAACTTTGCGTCAAGATTTGTGTTGTTCATCGTTGCATTTCTTTGGAATTCACAATTTAAATTTGAGTTCATATTCAATAATATTTCAAGGAAATCAAATTTTCGAACAAATCAATTCCTTAGAATGTTTCATTATTTGTATTGTACTTCGAACTTTACTTTGTTCTTCAAAATTAATCACATTAAATCATTGTTTCACTCTCTTCGTCACATTTTTTTATCTGGTTTTTACAAATATTTTGCAGAAAAAAGGAATCATAAGTCGTTGTTTTCTGCACCCACCCATATGACATAAGAAAGCTCTATAGGAAATCTCCTACGTAAAATAAATTGTGATAAGTGAACGATGAGTGAGCGAAAGAAACCGCATCAGGTCCGATTGAAGTAGTACCCAAATTTATAATCATTAGGTAACAGAAAAATTAAAAATCGTCAGCTAACGCCACGACTCAAAAATGTAAGACAGCATCAAAACCAGCGAGTGACATTTTCGAGAATTAGCCGTGTAATCACCGTTTTGAATATGCTGTTGCCGGCGGACGAAAACAACAACTCATTAAGCATACTGTTCACAGTTTGCTATTCTTCATGCAGCTTTTCGTTTTCCACATTTACCCTTACTAAAAAATTAAAGTTTAATTTGCCTGAGCTGTACAAATTTCTTTTTTCATTTGGCATATCCGATGGCTTTGAATGTACTGTCGCTATGGAAATCCGACATTTTATAGGTTGGAGTATTCTAAAAGCGAAGTGCTAAATCCCAACAAAACCTCATTTGGGCAGATGCATCTCACTTTCAAGTAATTCAAGCGAGGAGCAGAATTTTATAAAAGGAATGGATATAATCTTTCTGAGTGAACAAGTTTAACTGACATCAAGTTTGATGCGGTGAACTTTCAAAGATCAGTACTAATGGGAGGAGACACTGCTTCAATATCGAAGCGTTTGCTGAGGAAGGGGGAGGGGGGGGGGGGTAGGGCAGGTTGGCACTGGTTTACTACCTGAGCGTTTACTGTTTCCAACGCTCCCAGCTTTTGAATTTTGTTGAAAATATCTTTGTTTAACAGGGCCAAGAATTTAAAGATGATGTTGACACTTGCAAAAGTCAGGGGCATTCCTTCCCTATGAAATCTTCAGAAGACAGCACTGGTTACGATGCATACATTTTGACCTGGTTAAGGATCACATCACCGTCCTGTCCAGTTTCGTCCTTTCCATTCCTCCCATTGTTTTATGCAAGTTGCCACTGAAATATTTGAACAGGTACCTTGTCTTTCTGTATTTGCATTGTTCACGATCGTGGTAAGTCAATTTGGATCGAAAACACAGGTTAATTTACACCTGTAAAATTGCGTTGTCTCATTGCTTTGTAGAGTGGGCGTCGTTTAGTGTACATCTTCGTCGCCAACGTAAACCTAATTCGTCGCCCATTCGGCAGTTTCATTTTCACATCGATTCGACAATCGTCCACTCGTCGTCCACTAAATTTTAGAACATCGTTTTCATTTCCATTCGTTTATTTGCCGCCAATTTTAATTCTTTCGATTTGATTTCATATTCTCAACTAACCGCTATTGATTCGTTATTTAAAAATAAGTTAACGCTGAGAGCTATAGTGTATATTCATGACTCAAATCCATAACAATTGACGAAGTTATCTGTTGAAGTTTATTTATTAATTTGATATAAAAATTTCAAGAGATAAGCAGTTGGTTGTTTTCATGATATGCCGTATATTTCCGTGAGATTCGCTTTACATACTGATCACAAACTATGGTGATCACTAGAGGTCAAGATTGTACAATAAATTCAGTGGATGTGCTTTAGCAGCAAATAGTATTTCCTCTTTTGTAAACTCTGGACTTTTGACTTGAAAACTTTTCAAAATCGACAAGAGATAGGGAATGCTTATCGAAAGAGACCTGGATTAAATCCGATCGCAATTAAATTCTAAGGATACCGCTGGAGCTTTCAGCTTCCGATTTTGATTCTGAGCAGTCTTAAGAAAATACTATATTTCATCGTTTATAGGCTTCCCAGCTTTAGGAGCTTTTCGAGGTGTAACATCCTTTATAACTCAGTATTAAAGCCTGTAACAACTAAATGAGATTGCTTTTCCTTTACTCCCTTATTTACTATCGCGTTTCTTGTTTGTTATTTTCAGCATCATTAAATGAAAGCCTTTTAGCATAAATTAGAATTTATTCATGTATTTTTATATATGAAATTTCACTTTGAGGTTTATTCATTTGTCATTCATGTACACTGAATTCCTTTGTGGAACAGGTGTGTTCCATTGCTTCTGTCGCATTCAAGAAAACAAGATGAGTGCCGGTAGGGGGGGGAGGGGGGGGGGGGGGGGGGGGGGGAGAGGAGGGGAAGATGAGTGGAACGGGTTTCAGGATCCAGTGTGCTCTGTGAGGTTCTGAAGCGCTCCATAGCTTTCCTCTAACGTGTAGTCGCGATGAAAATTTTAGAAATTTAGTGAATTTCTCCCTAAAAAAACTTGTAAATTTTCCACAGTATTTCTCCACCCGAGGTTTTTCATCCCTATAAATGATAATTTGAATATTGTATAATGATCGGCAATATGTAATTTGCTTCACAATAGATCGCTGCGTATTGCATAGAAAGTTTCGCTAAATATATATCAAAAATATCGTTGTATAAATATCGAAAAATACTTCAAATTGAATATTAGGACAAATTAAGCACTTCAGTTTGAAAAAACTGAGATTTTATTTGCAAATTTTTCTTTACTTCAGACGAAAACATGCACAATTGATGTTGTTGATCAAATAGAAAGATTGGCAATATGCTGGCATTATGATATATTTAGATTTTATGGGTGAAAATTGTGTTTGAGCACGATATTTTTATTATTGAAGGCAATTATATCTTTGAAAGCAATACGCATTATATGATGTTAATATGTGAACGTAATAATAATATTGTATAGTGCCATCGCAGATAAATTAACCGAGTAGTTGGACGGTGTGCAGCAACCCCTTAACGCCTTCTCCTTGAGGTTGTGGGGGGTTCCGTCAGGAACAGATGCACCGTCGGGACGGAATATATGCAGATTGGAGCATATTTCAAATTTCATAGAGAAAATTTTCACATCGTGATTGAGAGGCGTTCACTATGCATGCATTTCGAAAAGTGCGCTATTTTCTAAGGGAATCTTCTCACTATTTAGGTGATCATGGAGAGGGAAAATTGTCTTCTTTCTCTTTGCTGTATTTGCCGATATACGAAATATTAATAAGAATTAATATGCTATATTGAGACTGATTTTGAGTTAAACAGTTGTGCTTTTGTATTTTTATTCCCAAGTTACATCCGTCGTTCTATCCAACCAAAATGGATTAATTCCAATTTAATTGTGTTTTTAAGTTCACTAAGTTGTTATATCGCTTAGCAAAAATCTGTTGAACCATACTAATTTTTAAAAATTTTTGAGTGCAAAAATTTGAATATGAAAATTTCGTTTGAATAGGAAATAGATGATATGTTTTATTTTTGTGCACAGTTCGTCTCAGATGAATGAAAAAATTAGCGGAGAAAATTTAACGATTGCGCATTTATTCGTAAAATGCATTCCAATTTTTTTTCTTTTTTAATGAATTAATTGCTTTCTTGTTCTTAGAGGATCATATGACTGCAATTACTATGGAAGGCGTCTTCAATTCCGTTAGTATTTATATTTCGAGTTCAATTGAATTTACTGTAAAACCCCGTTATAATATCCCCCGTGGCTAATGGGTTTCCTTGTGGTACTTAGGCAAAATGTGCAATCGGGCGGAATTTATACTTTCCTATTTTCATTTTTTTAAATTAAAAGTTTGCATACGTAACGACTCCTATACAAACTTTCTGCAGCATGTTCTCGTTGATGAAAAACGAATTAAGCGTGAATTATTGGCGTTATTTGGATGTTTCTCGACTGCAGCCAACATATCAATTGAGAAAGTAAATAGCCGAGGAAAGACTTTACTAAGGAGGGTTGAATAGGAGGGGAAACCTTGTGGTCTCATCTTTTTGAACAATAACCCGTCAATGTTTCACTGTTTTTAGATTAAACCCGTAAATAGTGCATCGTAGATAATGTTTCTACACTCGGTTTTAGTTCATATTATAATAGTTTCAATGTGTTTTTATGGATTGATTAATCAACTTTTGCTGTTATATTTAAGAATGCTTATAACACGAAGAAATATTCTTTTAGTTTCGATGAAATGACTCGAAAAGATTTTAATAAAAAAATTGTGTAATAAAGATCAGATTAGTGCGATTAATGTAAAAGATTAAAAAGATGTAATTATGTAAATAAAATAAAAGAACGCTGCAGCCTAATTGCACTCGTATTTATTTATGACGATAAAAGTGAAGCGATTTATTCAAAGAGTTCTTCCGTTTCAGAAAGTTTATTTATGTTTAAATCAGGAATCAGTTATAAGAGAGAAGAAGTGCGAAAGCATTAAAGCAACGAGTGATCATCACAATGGATCGTGAAACATCATCTGCAGTGACACTTGATTCCTCTATACGAATACCGGATGAACCGACTTCGTTCAGATGTTTGGGTGGCACACTAAGCGTCATCGTAAGTTCAGTGCACACTATCAGTGGTCACGACAACAACTTATTCATATAGTTTTGTACTGTACTTCTTTAATTCCTGAATTTTTACATATCTTTATAATTAGTGCACATTATAGATGTTTATATTCTTTCAGATATTGAAAGTGGTTCGTATATTCGATTCATCACTGCTCATTCACTATCGTCTTTTTGTAGACTTGTTGGAGAATTCATATAGTTGATAGAAATCATATGCATAAATATACCATTCTTGATGAGGGAATAATCCGGGTTGAAAACATTTACTATCTGCACTTTCGTTAAGAATAAAATTTCAGATTTTTGGTGGAATTTCGTTTTTTCATTCGCTTAGTGAAATAGGCGTGCACTTTGATACACTTTGAGACGATTTGCGTTTTCGTTACTTTGTGAGCGTTTTTGATCATATTCTTACCATTCTGTCCAGCTTTAATCGGGGAACAGGGAACAGGATAATCCCTCACTCATAACCGATTACATCCGGCAATTAAAGCTCGGAATCGGTATCCTGAACAGGTGGTGCCAGCTACTTAGACCTAAAATTATCGCCCACGATAAATACTTCCTCCACGATGCAACAGAGGGCCTTGAAGAATGGTCACTCGATTTCGAAGGTAAATCTGCATTTGTCTAATCGCAGGGTTTATACCTCTCCATCCGTTTCCTATTGGCATATCCGACCATGCTACGCTTACTTTCTCAGCTAGCTCCAACTTCAGTTACTTCCTCAGCTTGAGCTTCAGCTTAGAGTAACAACTAATTGCATTCACCAGTGAGTGCTCCTTTTGTTCGGAGAAATAAAGGAGCTGGAGCTAACTATATTCGTTCACTACTACATTGAGTTGATAAGAATAACCATGAAAGCAATGATAATAATGGTGATATAGAATGGAATTCGAGTGGTACTCGTTGTGGGTGCGGCGGCACTTTTAACAATTCTCTCATTGGAATTGGTTTATTTTCGACGTGCAATTTTTATTCTTATGATACCTGCATCCGTTATTTTCCTAACAATTATTGCGATGCTACGTCATAAGCATAATCTTGTATGGCCAATTATTGCCATTTCGGTGAGTTGTTCTACTAAAATTACGATCCTTACAAATGTTTTAATACTTGTTCTGAATTATTTTACAATATCTTACCTTTGCAGTTTTGAATAAGATCCTAGCAATAGGGAAGTTCGCTGATATTATCAAGATGCCACATTGGTATACCGTCCTAGATTTATCTTACGGAGAGAGAAACTATTAATTCTGGATGAACATTTATTAAGTTATCAGTTATTTCTGCCAGAATTTGTTTGACAAGGAAGGGCTATATGAAATCCTACGGTATTGCCCCATCGAAATATTTAAGTCCTTAAGAAATAAAGCAAACCCGAACTCGTTGATTTGAATTGCTCCGTCAATGATTGCTGCGTGCGTTTCAGCCCTTTGCTTATTTCACACTGGAGTAGTGATTATGCGATGTGTACAACGAAAATACTTATTATCGAAAATTTTACGTCAAAAAGCCACTTATAAAAAGGCTGAGAAGAGAGAGGAGGAGAAGGGGGAGAGGGAGTGGGGGATGGGGTGTGGAACGTGGCAGAGTGCGGAGTAGTGATTTATGGTTGATGAAATTAGAAACAATGGATTGCTTGCATGCGGCCATATTTTACACTCAACGAAACCTATCGCACTGAGGGTGCATAGAGCGGATTTTTCATGAGAGGTGTAGTTTATTACGTGAACACCTCTAACGAATCGTGTACACGTAATTATCACATGCATTACAGAAAGGTGTGAAATAGTCTTCTTTAAAATCTGCTATAAAGATGTTGGCAATTAAAATTTATATTCGTTCTCTTTACGCAGATGCACGTTTAATGTGATTGAGGGAGCAGTTTTAGGAACGTACGCAGTGGGATCGAATTTTCACAGAGTTGGGAGAGGTCCTTGAAAAAAATTCAGTGGAGAGGATGGTAACATATTCTCAAGGCTTTTGATCTGGGAGGAGGAGGGATTATTGAAAAGCAGAGTACTAAGGAGGGAGGAGTTATTTTTGGTCACAGAATATTTACAGGATACGCGACATTTTATCTGTCGGATAGCATCATTTTTTTCCGAATTTTATGATGAGAAGGAAGGGTGATATTTGATGGAAGAGGGGTCGGTATGCTTGGGGAGAGGGGGAAATGGCGGTATTCATTTATTCCAAAGTTTTGCAGCGTAGGTCTTTTAATGAAAACACAGTGATACCATTTCATGAAGTTTAACACATAATCCCGTCAAAGTAGATCTTAAAATGGCAATATATCTTCAAATAGGCTCAATTTAAAAAAGAAAATTTCAACGGTAACGCCTTCGAAGAACGTTAAATTTATTTGTGGGAAGGGACGAGGGAGAGAAGGGCGCAGCGAAAGGGTCGAGCAATTCATGAGACCACCGCGGAAGTTACCGTTGGAGTTAATGCTAAGATAAGTTGAATAAATGTGCGTAAATGTTTTGATTAGTTGATTATATTTTCAGTGTTTTCACATATTTTTATCGCTTTATTTCGGTCTCATCTTCCTCTATTATTATTTCTTTAAGCCGCTTTATATAATTATGGTTCTTAACTGGGCATTCGATAGTAAGTTTTTTAATAATGTTTTTTGTTTTTTCAGTTTAATCCAGATAATTTTATGAATTTTGCACAAATCTAAAATAATTTTATATAGCTAATATTGGATGAGGGTATTTGAAGATGCAAAACAGAACCTTAATTGTGAGGGGTAATTGTTTTGAATTTGATTGCAAGCTTGCGATATCATACTATAGCATTTCCCTCTTCGATCTTCTTATTTCTTGATGTAAATACGCTTGAATGAAGACTCAAGAGGTGACAATCGATGGATACCTCGTTGTTACTTCACATACCTCTTGCAGCTTTATATACACAAAAGACGACCTCGTATTACATTCAATGTGCGATAATATTCATTTCGATTGTCGCCTTTGGACTATTTAATACATGGCAATTGGCCGTTTCGTGTACATTCAAGGAGTATTTATTGAGAACGAACGTCGAATCACGCAACAATTCATCAACGAGCGGAAAAACCTCTGTATTAGTGGTCGTTAACGGAAATGATCCATTATCACAAGAGCATTTCCCTTCGAAACCATGCTTCGATTAATCGAGTTAATAATGGTCCTCGTTGCTCTTATTCCACTATACTCGTTGATACTCTCAGGTGTACGTTTTACCATGATGGACTGAACTTCGATATGAGACCCCCTAGGGAGGTTTCATTTAGAAATACTGTCTTAAGTGGATAACGAAAATGGCGAAGTGGCTGAATTCGGAGGAGGGAGCGTATATTAATTGCAACCGTCTTTTCAGAGACATCCTTCTGAAAGCATGCTTAAGGTGTGGATTATAGAGATTGTTTAGAGAGATGTGCTGACATTTCAATAATTAGTTGTTCCAGTGTCAAGGTCAGGACTAGTTGCCTGTTGTCGTTTCACTGTCCATTTCCACCACTGATGACCTTAATCCTACCTAGTTATTAGTTTACATGGGTGCCACCCATGATATGTTACAACTGGAGTCAAATCGGAGCAAAGGTTTCTTTGTGTAAGATAGTACGAAGTTGTACAGCGGTGCTGTTGTCTTGTTGTTCTTATCGTGTCGTATGGAATTCTTTCTCTTCGAGCCGCTTTAACTATGAAATTTAATGTTGACTCTCTTCGAAGTTGTTGTTTGTGTTTCATTCCGTCACAAGTGTATCGCATTTCTGTAAAAACGAATTTTATACTAACTGCATTTAAATGTTAGTGATTTGCATATGTGAAGGTAAGGATTGGTCCTGTTGTCTATTCTGCACGCCAACTTGGTCCACAAACTTATGTATAGTAATAACAACTTACATAATATTGCCTGTCGGCATTGTCTACTTCGGGGATTAGCAGCCTGTGTGTGCCTAAAGGTGTCTGAATGGAATGGTAGAAGTAAGGAGGAAAGCACCTTTAGAAAGGTGCGTGATCGTATTGCCGTCGGCAATGTCGACTTCGCAATATCAGTTTCTTAAACATCCGATTTCATACGGTCGTATGGTGAATGATTTCATCATTGCATTAGCAAATAAATTTCAACGGATTCTTTCACTGTTTAAACGGTAATCACGCATTGGCAGCCATTGTGCTGTGTATTTCTGCCTTTCGCTATTTACACCATGTCAAGTCTGAATTATTCACAAAAGGTGTGCTCTTTGATTTCTAAGTTACCTTGAGGCAACATTTTTTGTCGATTTAATATCTTATCCCATTTGAATTCCCTAGAACATCCAACAGGTTTCATTGCTCTCCAATGTCAAGCACGTTTATCGTTTACGTTTTCAATTAGTCAAAAAGGAGAGAGTGAACTTTTGAAACACGGCAGTAATAAAGTAGCATTCTAGGGGAGAAAAAGTCCTCACCCCCCCCCCTCCCCCTCTTAGCCCCAAAAAAAGAATTTCTGACCTCTTTATATTCTATTACGACATTGTAGTCGCATTTTAAAAGGAATTTTTCTACCTCAATAAATGCCTAACATAACGCCATCTGTTGCCTCACAGATTCATCTCAGCTGCAGATTCCACTATGCCCGATACAATTATTCGAACTGCAGTTAAAATTGAAGAATAACAGATGTAACGACTATATAATTCATTACAAAGTTAAAGATATACAGCCTCAAGTAGATATGGTTTAACTGAGACCTTAAAAATTCCGTTCTATGCTACTTTCAATGGCACCGATGTGGTGTCATAGACATACATGGGAACAAATATGTGCCATAAAATGAAAGCTTTAAGTAACAGATAGTTTTAAAAATAATATTTCTAATAACGTAGGAATATATGCGTTATTTTTGCGTTCATTTCTTTTTTAATATCACAATCAAAATTACAATTTCATTGCGTCATTAACGAGTAAAATGCTCTCCGACAAGTAAAGAATAGAAATATTCTAATTTATATTCATATCTAAGAATATCTCATATGGGTTCTATTCTTTAAACGTATATTTTAGTGCTTCCAACAACGCAAACATCATAATAGCTAATTGCAAACGTAAACGATAAACGTGCTTGATATTGGAGAGCAGTGAAACTCGTTGGGTGTAATAGAGAATTCTGGTAATGATAAATCCGGCTACCATCCCCACCTCTTATGTAGTAAAATTCTTAGTAAAGCTAATCAAATCGTTGCAGCTGCGGATCGCAATCTGGCACAGGTTCAAACCTGGAATGTGATCAACTTTCTGATAGGCCTGAATGCCATACTGTTGACCTGTTTTTTTCTTCGGGCGGAGTCAATGCTCCTTTGAATCCAACTCTTCTTTAATGGTCACTAGCATCCTGACGGCAAAGGAGGATCTCAAACGACCATCCTGAAGAAAAATGGTTGGGCTGCAAAGTGTAGGATTTTAGCCACAAAGGCGCGTCACCTGTATCGCTTAAATCGGCCTATGAGCCGTTACGTAATCCTATTATGTTTGTAGGATCGTTTACAACTATACGTCCGAGCCATGCATTGAAAATCACGCCTATGCGTGAGTGGGTACGCCAGGATGTGTGTTTCATTGCTAAACACTAAGGGAACAGTCGTATGGAAAACAAGGCACTTCCAGTGCCATAGAATTGTAACTGTGAAGCTGCAGCTTGGTTTCAGCTGAGATAAATAAGCAAACACGGTCTTGCAATTTCCCCACTATCTCCTCTCAATTGCAAAATTTTAGAGCCTCTCGCACTGGTTTGGTTAAAAAAGAGGCAAAATATTTTTTCGGTCAATAGTATCTTTCTACTATTTCGTGAATAATTTCTCGGCCATGATATGATACTCAATAATTGCAGCTTATAAAAAAGCAGAGATTTACAAATCCCCCAGATTTGATAACGATATTGAAGAGAGCTCACTAATAAACTCTATGTTCTTTTTCATCTAAGACCATTCAAACGACAGATATAATTATAGTTTCACGGCACGTCTCCTACCTGAAAACTTAAGAAAAGGTTTTTTGAATACTTTTTTCAAATTCAGTCGTTATTGACGGTTCAGTAAACAAGAGGTTTGTACCCAATAGTGAGATCAAAATGTCTTTAAATTAAGCGCACCGCAAAGTGCTTCTTCTATAAGGGATTGATTCATTGAATATAGCACAGCTGCTATGACCTGTATTATTGTGAACTCAGAGTCAAACTGATTCATGACATTCGATAACTCATCAAAAAAAGGAAAAATTAAATCACGAAAAAAAAATTCATTACAAAGTGGCAATACTGACAGAATCACCTTTCTTCTCGATCGAAAACTTCAACGACAACAATTCAAAACAAGTACATTGCACCGGAAGTTCAAGAATACTACGACTGCTCTCTGGTATCAATAAAGAAAAGGTTCGCCATGTGTGACTCGAACTTCATTTTCGTCGCTTTCGGAATGGAAATATTTTTGCTAAATGGAAAATAAGGTGAATAATGGTATGTGAACAGTAAGTAACATACAGTATTTTGTAATCTATATTTGAAGAAAGCGCGAGAGGACGACTGCAACCTATCAAGTTTGTTCAGTAATTATAAATCATAAACATCGACCTATAAGATGAAATCATTATAGTGGAACTTAAATGTTTTCTTCATACTTCCCCTCGAATGCTTCTCCAACAATTAATGACAATAAAATCCGATATTCTGCTGGATCTTCCACAAAAATTTTCCTGAGATGGGAAAAAGACCCCTGAATTAAATTACATTACGAAATTGCCTAGAAACTGAAGAATTTCGTTGTCAATGGGTACAGAACTTGACGCCACCAATTAAATACGTTGCCGTTAAATTCTATAGAAAGTACATGTAAAAGACTTCTTATCTAACAAACTTGATCAATTTTAAAGCATCAAAGTCTACCGTGAAGAGTGGAAATATGCGTTCTATTGGTTAGTCTCTTCCTATAAATGCTGTTATTTGTTGGGAAATATAAAAGAAGTAAAAATAAAAAAACAACATCATCGAAATGCTAATATTAGTAAAGGAAATACACTCCTCTTTAAAGTTGTTCTATCTAGCGATGTTTACGAAGGACATAATAAAGTGTCAACCATGATGCGCCCACAATCAGAGTTACCACACCAACGAACAACGGCGACCGATGTAAGGCTCCTTGACGCCACAGCTCGAGCAAGTATAAACGTTTTGCTCCACACGCTCCACAGTAGCGATCACATTCCCTGAAGGTGAAAATCGTTTCAGGATTCAATGAGTGGCCATAAGAATATAAACTGTGAAAGGAACGAGTGTTATACTTTTTCAATAAGAGAAGCTTTTGGCAGGAAGTGTATATCGTGCACATTTATGTTAATGCAAAGTTACACATATTGCGTCATTCTCCCTATTACCATACCAAGTGACAATGTTCATCTTTCCTCCAACTCCAGGTTGCACCATAAATTTAGATCAACCGAAGAAGTTTTGAAATGTTTACAGACACATTTGAAGATCATCACCTATTCCATAGAGTTCGAAAAAACGTGTCAATAAGAAAGTCAACATTTGGGCACCTCTCGAGGCTGAAAATACTAGAACCACGTTCAACAATTGAATGCTATCCACGAACAGTATATTGATTGCTTCATCACTGCAACTCTTTCAAGAAATGCTTCCCAAATGCTTCAGCATTAAAAAAAAAGAAGCTAAATTTACTTAAATTGTGAATGCACAATACCAAAAAAAGTGTTGTTCCTCTAAAATTTTGCAAAGAGGATCCATTACGGTGAAAAAAAAAGGAATTAGTTAATGTGAAAATTTCTAGCTGAATAATGTTCTTTCGATCGAATTTCGTTCAAAAGCGCTCAAAAACCATTTTTGGCAAGCACTTTGGCCACTTGTCTATCTGCATTTGAAACGAGACAGCGACGATCGCATCTTCTTCCACATTTCTTTTCCACTCCTCCGCCCCGCAAAAAATCCTGGATACCCGCGTGCAGTGAAATTAGTTCATAATCAAGAAAAGTTCATCATCAGGTTATCATATCCGACAATAACAGCAAGCCGACGTCGGAACCCACCTTGACCTCCAAGGCAGGTAAACCGAACATCAGCCGTTCACATCAATAAGATTAATGCCTTGTATTAAGAAGCTGTCATTAAGTCAATAACTGAAGTGAAAGAAGTAATTATAATGTTTACCTGACAGGTTGATTGCATTTAGCGCATTGAAGTATTCGATATCCACACTTGCGACAAAACTTATCTTCTTTACCCAAAACAGGTACATGACAAAATGGGCACTTTATTATTGCCGACAACTCGGTTGCATTTCCTGCTGCTGCCGGCATGCCAGCTACGTCTGCAATTGAAATGCTTCGATCTGCTTCAGTTCTACTGACGAGAGATTAGGTAAGCGATCATTCGAGGTAATGTGGTCGAACATATATGCACAGCTTGGAGCATAGCAGCGCTGTTCAACGCATCACACTGTACCCCTAATTCTTCGTATATTCTATGCGCGTTACATGTTGTGTCACCCTCATCTCGCATTCACCAAGAGTAAATCCCAACCTGGATATGCGAAATTCTTTGATCGTTGAGACCTCATAAGAACCCTAATTTAAAATTTTGCAAATGGGCTGATGGACATGCTGAGTAGGTTGCACATACCCGTTAGTACCACTCTCAATAACTGCACAGATGAACGGCACAATTTCTGAAAAACTGCCGAATACGAGTACAGAATTCACTTCTAGCTGTATCCACTTTCCAAATTCTTTTCCTCTAGCACCAAGCACCAACTTCGATCAGTGCCTGTGATCCAATCGTATGAAATCGAAGGAATGACATTCAAAGGTTACGGACTCGAGAATTGAAACAAATAAAGTCAACATTCAATAACTCTCCCTCAGTCAACTTTAGCTCAAAGCCTAGAGTCGAAAAGTTGGATCCCTACTTGGAGATGGATAATTTCAGCAGCTTCCTCCGAGAGCACTAATGAAGACTCGGAAGTATTCAAAAAAGGCACCGAATTGGATACAGCTAACATTTTATTCCTCGCACAAGCCAGTGTCATAGGATACCATAACATATCATGACCGAAGTCATCCAAAGCAATGATGGAAGTGGATGATTGTTTAAAACTCCTGAGAATTCTTCATCCTAAAAAAAGTTGAGTCTTGACCGGAACTAGTTGCATCATATAAACTCGTTTAATTCCCAGCCTCAGGTGTCAACTCTATATTTGATAAAACCTCGATTTCAAACTTCATGAATCACAAATTTTAGCTCACAAAAAAGATGCCTAAATATAAGGAAGAGATAGAATTTCGCGAAATGGAATTTCAAATAAGAGAGTAGAAGGGGGTAACTAACAAACAGGAAGCACTGAGTTTAAAGAGAACTCTATTTTAAAAAAAAGATCTCGGGAGGATGGAGAGCGTCTGAAAGGTGGGAGAGGGTGGGGAGGGGGGGCGGGACGGAGGGGATTAAGAGATCTTTGCAATCTTCCATCTCCGAGGGAGGATTGTATTCGAAGGCATGGATGAAATCCAGACGATATAACGATGCAGCGACAAACACAATGACTGCAGAAGCGTACTACAGCATACCATCTGCCAGAGCAGCTGGCACGTAATCACGTTCGCCAATGCAACCGGTTTAATAAGCTGCCGATAACCAAGAAAGCACGCGCAATAACTCATTGACATTCAACAAATCCGATTGCTAGCACTAATCCTCTGCAAACGATGCGTTTTCCGATCCGACTGGTTGCAAAATGGCAGTGCATGCGAACCCCGTCAGTTTCGATATGCAAATTTTTGGTATGTCCGTTACAGCTGTAACTCGAACCCAGTCTGTTTCGATATGCATATTTTAGGTACATCCCGTATAATTGTAACTCCCTTCCAAGTCAACCTGGACGGTAGTATGACGTGAGACCCTGTTTTGTAGAATACAGTAATCAAATCTCACAATTCGTGTTTCAGTGGTCGCCGAGTCAAAACTGCCAAACACATAGGCAGACAGACACATACACACACATGGACACGATTTCGTTTGAGCGTGTTTTGCGTATATAAACCTCTGGACATGGCAAAAAATCGACCAACACAATTCCGTTCACATAGATGCAACGACTGTTTGCTTCGACGAGGGAAAGGAAACAACTGTAAATTTTGGGTTCTTTAAACAAGCATGTGTAATTCAGAGATTTCGAACAACTCTGTAAAGACGCTAGCAATAAGTACTAACAAGCCTGATATTAAATCAAATCAGGTCAAATCAGAGACAACACAACTTCAAGTACCACAGCATTATAAGGTTACAAATAGCAAATAAATGAAGCCTAAACGGTAATTATGGGCAAACCGTAGATAAGTGCACAAAACAAGCGTCGACTGCAATAGATAAAATAAAACATTTAAAATCCATAAAGATCGTTAGGAGATCAAAAATTGGGTCAAAAATTCAACGAGTGCAGCTGGAATAACCAAAAGATCAAAAATTCCAAGTGGAATATTCAAACAACATTATATGAATTTTTCATGTCCTAACATGTGTTTCTGAATAAAAGCCGATTGTGCAACATTCAAAATGTTTTTTTTTCAAACCGAATATTTTCGTCGATCAAAATTTTCAACTCTCGAACCTCAACCTTACAGTTCACGTCGGAACCGCTTA
>QEWY01003969.1:532262-555016 GCA_006503575.1 Baylisascaris schroederi
GTTCATATTTTACAATTATTTTTTTTTATAAATATTTATTTCCTTATTCATTTCTCAAATATATCGTTCACCTGTAATACATTTTCTCCTCGCTGGTTCGTTCAAAAGCAAAAAAAAAGGTAAACATCTATGAATTACAGGTGTTGATTTTGTCACAGGTATAAGCACTGAAACCAAATATTAATCTTATGCAATTACGAAGTGAAACTCAATAGAACAACTGTCTTAGATTTAAAATATATTCGTGACAAGGAATTTTCGAAAAATAAAAGTTTTTCTTACTCACAACAAAGAAATTTGAAGAACTTTTGCCTTAAATTTTGCATTTTTTTGATTTTCTATATTTTATTCAGCAATTAAAAAAACTCTGATAGTAGATTTTTAAAAGTGACAAAAAATGAGGGTCTGGTGCACCTGTATGGTTCCATTTTGCAAAACTCACCACCCCTTCTCATCTATTTCTTGGTAACTATGTAAGTTTTTCCCAAGTAATTAGTGTAGCATAATGTATTGAAAATATTTAATAAGAAGCAAAAATGTATAATCATTAATGAAAAAAAAACATTTAAAAAATTACGAAAAATACTTTTTCCATATCTTCAATCATATTTTAATCATATACTCGTCAACAGATGAAAACTGTGTTGAACCATTACTCGTTGATAAATAAAATATTCTTCATGACATAAAGGTAAACACCGCTACTTAGAAAGCAATAAAGAATCGAAAGCCTTCTTCAATGAACGTCCTTCTGAAATTCTCTAAAGAAATCGACAGCCGCCTGCCTCCTGTCTGCTGAACGAAAAAAAAAGCGCAGCACATCAACGGACATTACGTTAGTTCTATTGACTAATACTGCAAGGTAGCAATCGAAGGTGAATTATACTGGAATATTCTAGATTAACTGCCTGTATAAAAACCACGAAATTCTTATCACATTGTAAAACCTAGAATAAAACTTCCTCGTCAATAACCTTCATCTTAGAACATCCATCTTCCGAATTTTATGAAAAGAGCATAATCCTACCAGGGCTCCCTCCCCCTCGCCTTCTTCACTTCCACCTTCCGGCACATACTTAGACGCCGTCATTTGTTCTTATATATATGGTGCACTTACTGTTGCCGCTTTTACTCAACCGTTATAGATGAAGAAAATTCTATGTCAACAGAATTTCGTTCCCATTAACCTTTCCCTTCAAATTCCAGAAAACTTATGATTGTGGGAATTTTATTCCAACAATATGGTAAATAGAGTATGCGATCACGATATCTCACTGAACACTGACGAATATTCTACGCGTACTAAACAGTACTGAGTCTAAATATTCACTTTGGTGGAAAACTAGTCGTATAACATATGTGCGCATCTGCTCCTATTTAAAGTTAATGCTAGCAGGTCATTAAAGATGGTAATTTGCAAATCACTGAAAAAACCATTTCCTGGGTCACTGGATTTTAGAATTTTAGACTCTACGAACCGGCCAATTTTCATTAATTAAATAATCGCAAAATGTGACTTTGAGTAATGCGGAAAGCCGATTTCCTTCTTTTGATAGCCCCATTTCTAGTGCTTCAACTTAAAATTTTCGGAGTTGGAAACTTCAGCCTTTTCAAATAAACTTTTCCAAAACTTTCAAACTTTAAAACCTTTTTGTGTCAATTATAAAACAACGTCGTTGATATGGTATTAAAATTTTTTTGAGGATATTTAAAGAGTAAAATTTAAATTTTCAATGAAAGTTCAATGAAAGTTTTTCAATGAGAGTTATTCGCAGTGAAAGTTTTTTGTTGATTAAAGTAAATGAATAAAATAAATGGAGTAAATTAGGTAGTCTGTACGATATTTGCATATTGCATACCAAAGCCCTCATCGCTTATCCTCATTCAATGAACCTTTTCATTTAAATATTTTCAATCTAATGGATAGAGGAGGGAGAGGAAAGCATGAAGGGGAAGGTGATATATACCAAACTCGCAATAAACCTTCCTGATAAAATAAGTGGAATTTAAAATTCAAAAGAAATATAGAAAGAAATAAGCAGCACACAACGAGAAGTAGGTGAGTATAACCGTAACACTGAGATGAATTGCACTAGTACAGAAGGTATTACACTATCGTATAGAAGAAATATGACGCACAGTCAGTCTAACGATGACACATCAACGCTACATTCTTCGCTTTTTTGATAGATGTTTTTATGAGACTTTGCCCAACAGACCAGCCTTTGCTAAGCATTTCAACAAATCTGCCTAGGCTGAGCACTTCAACAAACCTCCTTGGGACTAGGCCAAGCTTTTCAACAAACCTGCCTGGGCCTAGGCTGAGCATTTCAACAAACCTGCCTGGGCCTAGGCCGAGCTTTTCAACAAACCTGCCTAAGCTGAGCATTTCAACAAACCTGCCTAGGCTGAGCATTTCAACAAATCTGCCTAGGCTGAGCATTTCAACAAACCTCCCTGGGCCTAGGTTGAGCTTTTCAACAAACCTGTCCAGGCTAAGCATTTTCCACATCTACCTCAATCACTACGTCCATCAATCACCACGTAGAATATTTAATGAGAAATAAACGTGTTGTTCTGAAACGAGTTATGCCTGTTGTTTAGCAGCTAAGCCAGCGTCGACCTCTTGCGGTTGATTTTTTTTTCAAACCTCGATCAAGGAAATTTTTTGGTGCTGGGATTCTGAACGAGCCGTAAAATACCCAATTTCACGTCACGGGGTTCCCATCTCCTCTCTCTCCAACCCAATATTTTGTTCAGAATCAAAACATGGGCGAGTATTCCCGAATGGGGCACAAGAATTTAAAATGTTTGACCGCAAAGTGTCGACGGTCACTCGACCTATCAATAAAGGTTGCCTTCGATGTGGTCATTTGAATGGAACATCGCAAGGAAAAGGTGGAAACTCCATTTTCAACGATCAGCACACGCAATTTCCAAGTGATAATAAACGAAACCAGATAATCACAAGTAATCAGCGAAACATTAACTGCACAAGTAAACAATCACATATGATCATAGAGGAATTTTCGTGAACTGCCCCAACATTAATAGTTCTTTTTTGTGAGGGATTGCCACGCATTCTAAAATAGTCAAATATGTGTTAATCTATTGGTTTATGACAACGAATATCTGTTATCTTACCCGCTCACACAATTCGACTTCTGCATATGAACCTAGCGCCTTGAACAAAACGACTTGAATTTTCCATTATTCTATATTTTTTATATGGCGCCATCTTATAATATTGCAATGCCATTACAATGATTTATGGGTAAGATGAAGAAATTTGGTTATTTTATGCATCGTATCAAATTCATAGGTGGAATAGAGATGTAGAATTCTAAGGTTTTGTAGGACACTCGATCCCCAATAGAGCTGTTCAAGGGAAGAATCCCCAAAACGTATTCGCTATGCATTAGAAGTCTAATTTACAAATACACATTAACCACTGCTTACGATATATGAATGCTGTGGAACAGAAAAAATTACCTAGGAATACTTTCCAATCAATCTTGATAATTTAATGCAAAAAAAAGTGAAGTGCAAAAAAGAACATGAAGAAAAAATATTAAATAAATAAAAAATCAAACATCAATATTGGAAGATGAGAATAAAGTATCTCATAATAACTTTCATAAATACCCCCCCCCCCCCCCCCCCCCCCCCCCCCCCTCGTCCCTCCCCCCTCTCCACACGTTTCCAAACGGGCACCAAACCATGGAAAGAACGATCACCTACTTATAGTACAGCTTCCTCCTTCAATACGAATCTCGCAGTTAAGTGAATGTTTCATTCAGCTCTACTCTATATTCTTCTGCAGCACTCAACCACCTACCCTCATATCCAACTCGTCTTTACCATAACGCGCTCTTATTTCGTTTTTTCTTTACAATCTTATTTCCTTTTTGCTCATTAAAAAAGTTGTTCCGCATATTATATCGCTGTGCGCTTTTGCAAACGTGTATTGGATGTGTCTGTGTTTGTGCATTTGCCTGTTCCTATGTCGGTCTTTGTGTTTGTGTCTGTCTCTGGGTCGAGTAATTTCGTATCCGATATCACTGATTCCAGAAATATAGGAATTAATGTGTGAGGGCAATGTGTAGGGATCTAAAAAACTTTCTAACTTCCTATCAAATTTTAAATGATGCGTAAAGGTTTTCTTCATAGAATACAAGCATCTTGCAGTGATAACACCTTCACTTCTGTCAATCTTGTCTTAGAAAGATGGATATCATCATAGGTTTGAGATAACCGAGCAGATCGTATAAGATACGATAGCACTGTTACGCATACTTCATTATTTGTTGGTACTTGATGAAACCGGTCGATCGATTCAGACGGATACAGAAACGCACATTGTGTCCGCTCCTTTGATAGTCTTCCTAATTACTTTTTTTGTTACTGAATTACTTTTTACACTTTTTTGCCAACGTATTCTGTGAGAAACAAATATGACCTCACAAATATATTTTTTAAAACACCTCGCGAAGTACCACTTATAAATTTAATAGAAAACAGAAACACCTAGTTAGCATCTCATACATTTCTGTTAATGTCTGTAACTGAGCGAAAAATGCTTTTTGCATCGATTTTCTATCACTCATCTCCACAGCTCTCTCTTTTTTTCCCCCTCCCTCCCTCAAACCTTTTGGCCTGAAAAAGGTCACAAGACCAAAACTACAAACTACAAACCGCATAACTCCAATGAAAATTATTCAACAACGATACCAATAAGAGATTCAAACAGTTGCACGATGTATGAAACTCCACTGTAGAGAGAAAAAACCTCTTGGTTGTAACAATAAAACAACGAAGCGAAATACACTTGTGTTAAATTATTTTACTTATCTGTCACTCATTATTCGATAGGGGCTTTATTTGGTAAATACTGTAGCATTTACGATGCACAGTGTTCAATAATCGATAACCATAACATCATGAAATGATCAATTTCAAGGATCAGCAACCGCTTTCAACAAATAGAGAAAAAAATGCGTCGGGGATTTCCAAGAAATCGAAAGACGTGCCAATTGGGAAATGTGCCAACTACAGTAACCACGTATTCATTCCAAGCTCCCATCCGGCACTGTGCTCCGCAAACAGCAACACCACAATTTCCGATGAGCAAGTTAGACGATAAGAAGCAGGTAAATCAGTGAAGTGGGAACGCGAATAATTGTAACATAAATTTCTGCAACACCTTCATACAACTAAATATATCATATCATTGGCGATGATGTCCATAAGAATATTTCAAAAGATTTCAATTTTCCATATCACCGTTATATACGAAACGTGAATAACTAAGCAATTCGACACTTATAAGACCATAAAAAAACTCCGGCAAAATCATCAACGACTCCAGAGTCAAACTCTTTAAAAATTTCATTCACACACCTAACATAAATTAAACCACTCATCGTTCATGAAACATAATCGGAGGAACTTCAATTAATTGTGAGGAATTTTATACAGCAGCCTGACTACCCAGCTGTCCATTATTAATCGCCATAATCCTTAAGGAAACTGTGCTATAAACTTTTTCAAGGAAATGATAGTCCCGTCAAGTAAAGAAATCCAAGCTTTTATCTATCATATGAATTAAAAATACCGTCAATTTTGTCTAAAATCCATTATCCCGCAAGATAAAATGAGGAATAAACAACCTCAAACAAAAGCAATAACTTCCTTAATTATGTCAATCTTACCTCGACTATATTCAGATATGAGACAAAATATGTCAAATTTGCCCAAAATTTTTATAAATTGGACATAACTGAAATTCATTTTCAATGAGTCAGCAAGAATCAATACATATATCACGTTCAGCTAATAAATTTAGTAAAATGCAATGATATAAATAATGGACAATAAACTGACAGCAATTTGACCGCTTCAATAAGTAGATTATTTACAAAACAATTAGTAATATTGATAAAAGTTACGGCTACGGACGAATAAAATTAATCAACATGTTCGTATTGCTAGCATTTCGTATGGGGATATTGCATTAAAATTATTTACATCATGCCATTTATCACAAGCGAAATTTTCATAGTAAGTACCATCCTACTGTAGGCGCTATTCATACAGTATACCGTGTCACTTAGAATATTACGGTAGGTCCACTCATCACTGTAATCCAAGCAAAACGTTGCGGATGAGCGAGGTACAATGGACATCGGATCAACGACAAACGCTCTTAATTATTCGTTTCATTTAAAGAAATTGTACCCGTTCGCAACCGAAACGATGAAAACAACACCAATCAAAAAAAACCACTCAAGCGGGTAGCATTCGAACAATGAGGTCCTACTATTACCAACTAAATGCAATTCTTTACTTACAGTTGCAGGTCTATTTTGGAAAGGCAATTCCTATTTCGGAAGGCAATTTCTAACTCCACAACTTGAATGAATTCAACAAGAACGACTTGTCTACACATCAAATTTGCACATTTAAACGTTCTTCCCAAAAGCCAATTTCCATCAACCGAACGCCTCGATAAAACCAGCTGATACGAATAATGGAACATTCAAAAAAAACTCAATTAAAATTAGAGATATTTCTTTCTTAAGATCATCGGATATCCGCGACCATAATTTCTGGGCATAAGATACATGAATAACATATAGATATGACGGTTAACGTCAGGAAAAAGCACTTCTCATGAAGATACCACTCTTAGGTTCATTCAACGTGAGCATTGTCGGCGTTGGTGAGGTGTTTCTCTTCTTATGATCCAAAAACGGCGTTAAGGGTATTTGAAGTGATAATTCAGATGGTACACATAGCCCAAGTGCATCTACGATACCACTACTTGTTTGATGAGAAGCCGACGGTTGGCGGACTGAAATGTTTGGTATTCCAAATTAACTGTATTTCATTTTTTAAACATATAAAGATCACCTACCTTCATATAAAGAACAACTGTCCTTGTATCATTTTAAAATGTGTATACCCAACCAATCTAACACAACAATTTCTCTTGGTCCGTCCATTATTGATAAAGTTCCGGATTTATGCAAACCATAAATACTTCAGTTTACGAACAACCCTCTATTCTACACTATTCAACAAATTTTTGAATAAAGGAAGCAGCAAAAATAGGCAATGAACTTGAACTCGACTTCAATGAGTATTTAAGGACCCAACGTAACGTATGAGGCAGCAAACCTGTACTCCCCTTCTCTCCTCACCAACAAAGATTACTATAAATGTGTGTATTTCGTACCGTTCAAATGGCGACATAGCACATTTTTAGGTGGTCAAAATTCGACAGGCATCGTTTATGCTTAAGCCACAGTGATCTTTACGATTCCCCCATTGTTTGATCAGTGACAACCGGCTGTCCTATTGTCCAGAATGGTGGGCTCATTATCACTGAGATAAATGTGAACTAAAATACTCGAAAAAGAGAATTCAAAAACGAAATGAAAATAACTCAATATTGCTTACCAGTAGTGTACCGCCTATGTATAAGTGGTGTAGAGGGTGGAGTGACAGGTGGATTATGAAGAATTGCCGAACGCATAAGAACACCTTGTGAGGTACCATCACGAACAGCTGCTAGAAGACCCACATTGGTGACCGCTTTCCAAGGTTGTAAAAGTCGTGAATGATCACCGCTTAGAAGACGTTGTAGAAAATCGCTAGCATGTTGCAACGATGCGCTTCGTAACATCGATGAAGTTCGCTTCTGAAATGTTTTCCATTTCAGTCAACATGAGATTGCATCAATTTTAATTTTAGTACAAGCAGTGAAGGAGAGTGGAGGAGAGGGCGCGGATAAGCTCACGAAGAAATTTCGATAGGCAAAAAAAGTGCGATATTCTCTGATAAAGATCGTCGATGAACTATTCGTAAATGAAATCGGCGACGGTTGTAAATGCCGAAGCGAGCCAAATAAATGACAGACAGAGGAGTGTGATAATGACTTCGTATATAAAACCTCGAGTTGCAAACAAAAATAAGATGAAAGGATTTTGCTCAACGAGATGACCATTAATTGCTCATACAAATGCACATCATAAAATTTTCGACAAGACCAACGATAATTTAGACTTGAATATGTTGGAAATTTGGAAACGAAGAAGTTTCTTTGAAACTGGCGGAATGAAAATTTCAAAGAAAAAATTAGTTGAATCACACGTCACTAATTTCAAGATCGCAATAAACTTCCCACAAAAGTTTAGCAACTAAGATTTTAAATCTGAAACACGATAATGTCGTTTCTAGTATCCTTTATTTCCTTGCTAGGCCACTCATATATGCTAAAATGATTTCTAAGCAAAGAAAAAGATGAGAGCTTGACGTAGATTAAAAAAAACAACAGGGAATGACCAATAGATTAATGATTAAACCGTAAGTTTAGCAAAGTTGACAAATAGGAGCAACCTCTCTCCTTTAAACTATCCTATCTCAACAACGGTATAAACTAGTATGCGTTCCGATGAAAGGGTTCTTGCAAATTTTACCCCTCTCTCTTCTCTTTTTGCCTAACATCAATTGTGATATCTTATGCAGCATTTAATCAATACTTCATTCAATCAACGCTTACTGCCACAAACTGTGTATGCACAAATATAGATTAAAAAAAGTTCAATTGATGAGATGCAAAACAGAAAAGCAATAAGTTCAGAGCAACAAACCTTAAAAGGAATAGGTGGCGGAAAGAACGGAATACAAAGCGGCGAAAGACCTCGTTCACGTCTGAAGCGTGCATACTCCCTTTCGACCTACATTTGAATACATGAAGAAAAGTGAGCAAAGAAAGAAAAACGTATATGAAGCGTTTGCAGGTAAGCTTTAATAATATCGAAAATATTGAGAAAATTCGAATACAGCAATCTGCTTTCTAATTAGAACTGCTAGAGCAGTTCTATATTCACGAATACTTTGGCGCAAAAATATCTGATCGGAAAATTTCTAAGACTGCTGCTCAGAAAATGGATTTTAAATCATATTTAACCAAATTAAAAAAGCAATGCGGTTCATCGAAGTAGGAAAGCAACGAATCCTTAAAGTTATCGACTTTAGAGCAGCATATTTGAGATTCGAAAAAGACATGTGAATTAGTAAATTGGCTGATCGACGTCTACGGATCGAATTGTTTTGATAGGCCGATAAAAAATCGCTTCCAGAATTTTTTTTCTTCTCTTGCTCTCTATGCGCAAAAAAACTTTATCACCGCAGCGAACAAACTTCTGCACCTGTCGAGCATAAAACTTCCCACATAATTAATCAGTTAATGCCAAATATGGAAATGCCAGGCATGATCGAAAGATGCCAAGAGAGGCCTTTATTCGTGAAGGAGGAGTCTCGTCGATGAAAATTTGGACTCTAAATTGGCTTAAATAATAACAACAAATATTAGAAATAAATTTTCACAACACGTCGTTACAAAGTTCGAAGCTTTTGCAGCGTCTATTGAGGTTTTCAAAAGGATGCTGAGAGAGAAGATAAAAAGCAGAAAATAAATTTGCTGAGTTATTTAATTCCTATTACTTTAAATCAACCGATTATTAATTGAATTCACTCTTTAGTTCATATCTATTTCACATCCACGATAGAGATTCATCCAAATCCCTTGGTGTGCACCGTCAATTCCAGTAGCACTCTTTTTTAAGTTCTTTTGAATCCTATTATGCTACATTTTATTTAAGTCTCGAAATCTTATACTTGCATTTTCAATTGCATGAAAAACAATACAATTTGCAATTGCCATTGCATTGTATTTTCAAATTTTCTCGAGGCACTCAAAAAATATGCGAGAATTTCATTATAAAGCCAAAAAAAGAAAGATTACTGTGACTTAACTATGTGAACATTAGAGATCACCAAATTCAACTTTCATTTAAAACGCGCACCTGCCTCCTGATGTTCAACCTGCGGATGGAGAAGTCGAGATCCCTTGTGCCCGGCTTTCCAGGTTCACCCATTTTAGGACCTTCATAACCAGCCAACGAATCAGTTGACGCAGTTTTGCTCAGCGTACCATTCGCCGATGAGCTTGAACTTCGACGACCCGACTTACGAATCCCATCTCGTGGTGTCCATATATGTAGACCAGCATTCTGAATTTAAAAAAAAAAATAAAATAACAAATGCACACCTGCTTGATGTTCCTTGTGATGCACACCTGATTCACCTGGCGGAAGGTAAGTCACCTGAGCAAGAAATCCACTGACAGTTAAAGGCAATCAATCTTTTTCTATGTTGACTTTTCCACATCACTTTTGACACTTTCTTATTTCAATGACTCTTTCATTCGAAACCTCCGCTCGCTTTTTTTAAATCGTTGTGCCGGTTTGTTTCCTTCTACTACTTCACTTAACTTTTAAGAGAGTATGGAATCATAGGCGCTCTAGATGTGAAATACAAAATAAATGGGCAAGAACGAATCACTCCCCCCAACTAAAAGATCAACCATCCCTTTCACCTAATCAACAATCAAAGATCACTATTCTAAAAGGGATTTTTATTAAAGATCGGAAAGAAAAATTCTTCAGCTTGCGGTATGCACCATCTAAATATCACATTATATTCTAGCATAAAATGTTAAACACCTATGTACTCTTCGCATGCAAACGCAATGGGCAAGTGTGAAAAAAAAATCTCCAGACCAACAAACAACTGGTCTAGGCTCAAGCAGAACTAGCCATCAAGAGCTGGCCTAGGCTCATTAGACCTCGACAACGATACCGACTGAAAAGTATCGCCACTACAGAAAAAAAAACAAAAAAACAATGGCAATGAACTAACCTCTTCAACACTCGTATTCGAGAGACGCCTCAAGTCATGCGTATTGCTTGTAGGAGTCGAATGAGACACTACAATGTCAACGGCATGGACAGTCGTAGTTGGGAGTGTTGGTGATGGTGATTCGTCGATATGTATCCTCAAATCAGGAGCACTTCCTCTAGGGTCACACTCATTCGTTGGTGACGGTAATCGTGGTCGTTCTATACTCATAGAACGTCGCACAAGTTCAGCAAGTACAGCCGATGGAACATCCACAACCTATAAGAACAGATTCACTACAATATGCATCTATGATTAACACCTATGCTATATTCAAATTTAACTGATTTAGCTAGACAATAAGATTTTTAAAAAAATACTTCACATTTCTAGAAAATAATTTGAAACTGGACCATCTAACAATGACACTTTTTTATAAGTTTCATTGAAAAAGTTTCCAAATAAACAGCAAAATAAGTAAGAAAAGCACAACGACATATCTTAGAATATGAAATGCTGAAATAAGTTGGAAATATATAAAAATAAAATCTGAGAAAACTCTTTCAACTTTAATAACAATTTATACAATTATCTATAAAGAACATCTTTATATAGCCAATGTTAGTAAAAATGATAAAAATTCATTATTTACTATCAAACATCTATTTAAAGATTTACTTAAATTGTATGCGTGATCGATCGTACTGTGAAATGGATTATGATTACGGCATAATACAGTTGGTACATTAGCTAACGCGAGTGCAAAACCATTCTCACAACAACCTCCCACATGCTGCCTTCAAAAATAACGAAAGGGAATACTGTATATTTACTACGAGAACCCCAAGGGGTTATAAACCTTCCTAGTTACGGTGAGGTTAATGTTTTGCCAAAATTTTAGCAAGATAAACGAAGATTTCATAATAAATATTTTTCAGATTTTAGTTGAAGAAAGAACAGCACTCATTGGAGGGAAGGAGATACTAAAACATTTTTTTTAAAGTTTGCAAGCGAAGGAAGGAAAAGGGAGAGAGGGGAGAGGAAGGCGAAGGAGGGAAGTGGGAAGGTACTCCGAAGGATTTTTACTGAGGGAGGGAAATTGTAATCATAGTTTTACGAGATTTATTTTCAGCTCCCCCTTTCGTTCATTAAAAGATCCCTCGTTTGGCTGCTCACAGAATGCACGATAAATGTTGACAAAATAAAAAAAAAGTAATTATTTATCTGCGTTAAATGCGAACAAATAAATGAGAAAAATATAAATACAACCATAACGTGTCCACGAATGAGATAGAGAGAGCGTGAAAGGGTCCAGATGAGATAGGGAAGAAGGAATATTTTTAGATTTTAAAGGAAACATGAAAACTATAAGAAATATAATTTCGGTAATTAATTAATAAACTGATATAACTCCCTGAGAAAATCCATTAAGGGCAAAGAAATTCTTTCCCTAATTAAGCCAAGGAATTTTCCCTAAAATTAGCTTAAAGATGGACATGCAACGGCCAAACTCTTATCCTCCCCCCCCCTTCCCCTTCCATCTCTCATTGTATATGCCGATGAACAAAAAAGTGAATAAATGGGCAGTGAAATAAGCGATGAAAATGCGAGTCATTCAATAAACAACCGGGTCATTGATGATATTTATACGGAATCAAGGCCTCAAAAACAAAGAAAATAAATAAAAAGTACCTCAAAAAATAGATGGAGTGAATGAAAATTACCTTAAAAAATTAAAAAACAAATAAAAAGTAAGTTTACAGCCAACAATGGGCGTTTCTGCAATTTGATTCATTTACATTCAACAAAACAACCCATCGTCTATTGCTCAACAAATATTGCTATGCACTAAAAGGCCAAAATGGATTCTGATTACATCCAGCAAATAATTCCCCAGAGGAGCCCAATCTCAGAGCTGCCCAACAATCGATGTGAGACAGAGCAGCTCCAATTCGGAGCTGCCCAATAGTGGCCGCGAGCTAGAACAACCCCCCCCCCCCCCCCCCCCCCCCCCCCCCACCCCCTTCTCACAGTTGCCCATTAGTGATCATAAACACACCCCTATAGCAATAATGTGTCTTCCGTTGTTTAGTTTGCCCGCAGCCGATGTTTGGTGATTCGTTTATTCGATCTTCAGATTCATCTCGAAACAAGTCAATAATCTCTTACCCCACTCACATTTCCTTCATAAAGATCGATTTAAAACTGGTGAGTTTTAAAACTTCAAACAGTATTATATTAGGAAGAAGTTTGCCATGAGAGCAATTTAAGCAGTGTTTTTGTTCAGCATTTATATACTTCATTTTACGTAACTTAATACCATTGAATCATAGACGAATACCACATGAAGAACAGATGGAGACAGATAAAGACAGACAAATTCACCTCAAATCTTTTCTTTTAGCGTTGGGAGGTTGATTTGCACGAATAAACTCTCAGCATAGTTTAATATTAACTTACATTTAGAACGGTGAGATAATAGAGGATACAAATGGAATGGAATACTTTTGGGTTATTAGGAACTGGGAAAACACTTACAACGCTTCTTATGCAAATTTTTGTGAGTACTCAGCGCGATCACCAACGAGACTTTCAAGTGAATATTTAGTGACCACAGTGACTCTATATTGCCATCTAATTACTAATTACTTAAATACTGTGTTACTAAATGATCAATCTTTACTAGTAACTGAATTATAAGTGTAATTAAATGCTACTTTATTAACATCAACGAATACTATGAATATAATTGCAAACTATAGTAAAATGAACAATCAATAAGGAGAGATTTTTTGATAGCGAGAAATTGTGCACCAATAATCTCATAAAAACGAAAAAAGATTTTTGTAAAGCAACGTGGTAGAAAGAAAAAGAAGAAAAAGATGATAGCAATAGCGATGGAAAACGACAAAAAAAAGAGAATGAAAAAGATATAAGGAGAGATGGAATCAAACAAAAGAGATAGATGGAATATGAGATATCTCATTGGAAGAATGCGACAAATAAACGTATATTCTGGAGGTATCATCAAAGAAACAAAAGATAAATAATGATAAGGAATAATTGAGAGATTTATATTGTGAAAATTCAAGACATAAAAGAAGAAAAGAAATAATAGAAAAGAAATGATGTAGTGAAAAATGAGTCTTTCTAAGTTCTTCTTAACGAATAGATACGATGCATGGGATCATAAATTAACTCATTCATCTTGTTGGCTAGTAAATAAATAACAGAATATGCAAATTGATCGTGTTTCTTTATTTTTGCTGAAATATTATTCAAATGCTAATATATGTATTTCTAAACAATCCTTCATAATAATTATCCCTAGCAGAAGAAAATATATTTGGGGTCGAAATTTCTTGGTTTTAATACCCATATTTTCATGCTTGCGATGGATTTATAATAAAATTAAAAGAACAATAAATCGAGCTGCGATGGTAATAAAAGTGGTGTTCGAATTCCTCATTATAAACCATTATACGCTGTTGGATTGATGATCTCAATAGTGCTTAGCAAACATGCTTCTATAGCCATATATTCATCCAGAATACTTTCTAGATCGAACGCGATCGTAAATACAACGACCATTCATCGTTCATGCATTTTGCTTTCAGTTGGCTTGTTATAAGGTGGATGCAACGAATCGTGACTTTAAAATTGGGAAATTACTAATTTTTAATTATAGGAAATATAGAGTTTAGATCTTTCAAACAAAATAGTAGAGCAGTTGTAATCAAAAATTTCATTCTCAAAAAACGTAATCAGCGCTTTTTTGATAAAATTTTACTAAAAAATTTTTAAAGAATTTTTGCAATCGCATAAATGACTGCAACAAACGCAGAGCAATTGAATAGTGAGAAATATAAATAGCGATGTTTAAATGTTCTCAGCAACATACCTACAGATGTGAACGTAAATCTAGTGCTAACAAAACGATAACACGTCTTAAAGAGGCATACATCATCGCTGCTGTGTGAGAATTGACGATTTCGAATTCGTGACGACTGTTGAGGTTCCGTTTCGATTGCCACCGAACGTGTCTCCGTCACCGAGACACGTTCAAGAGACGGAGCCTCTATGATCGCCTCATTCGGCTCTTTGAAGCGGATCCGCTCCAGTTCTGTGTGCAATCGTTTCATATCCGGCTTTGAAGTCTCTGGACCACTATCACTCCTACAAAGTAAATATTTAGGTTCGACTTTTCACGATGGATGAATTTTTTGACAAGATCCAGCTGAAATTCTGTTCTTCAACCATCTACGCAGCGTAAACACCGAGAATTCGAAAAATAAAATATATTTAAAATAAAAACGCCTGAGGGTCATTTCTTTTACACAGTTGGATGTGACGATAAGTGCAAATTTTGAAATATAAAATCTCCCAATTGCATATGATTGTCGCACTGATAAGATGAATAAATTTTCGAGAAACGATAGCCTTAGCCGCTTTTCCAACAATGTTTTTAAATCAATAAGCATAGAAAGAGAGTGAAGGAGAGAGGGAGAGGGAGATAGACTTATAAAAGAGTACTTATAGGTTAAAGCGAAAGCTGGGTTAAGAAAGTAAAGAAAATAATTTAATTGAATAGATTAAAGAAGCGAACCGTGCCGTACTTATCGCACTATAAAAACCACTATCCGATGCTTCAAGTTCACTTGCTAACGAATCGTATAATGAATCGGCACTTGCAGCACTGAAATATAAAGCGATGTTACTAATAAAGCAGTAAAAAGAAATCAATAAAAAGCATTAAATTTTGCAACAGATAGAAATAATCCATTCAAATAATCCATACAAAAAATGCCGTCGAGTCGATAGCTTCTCTTCTTTCTTCTCTTTCATCTACTTTTTTTCTATCCAATCGCGATCACTTTGTAAGTAGAATGGCGTTTGCGATCTGCGATCCAATCGCTCTGATCCCTCTTAATGAAGGGTGCTAACAATAGATTTATCTAGCACTCAACTTTTATAGTGCCTATATTTGAACATTCCATCAAGCAATGTCATATTTTCTATGAAATTTCTAAGGCCGCTCACCAAAATAAGCAAGAAATAATTATTATATTATCAAGTAAATATTAGTAGTATCAATAAATGCATGTAAGCAAGTAAGAATTCAAAAAATTGATAATTATGTTAATATACTGTGAAAAACCTTTCTTAAAATGTCAGCCCATGAAGCGTTACTAATACTTGGAGGACATCGAATGCATCAGAATTGCAAACGAATAAATGAGTGAGAATAAATTAAAAGAAATGAGAGGAGGAAGGCGGGGGGATGGGAGGAGGGCGAGGGAATGGGCATGTAACTTTTGAGTAGATCTAAATAAAAGAGATTGATGAATGGTTGTTATGATCTCCCCTGTCAAATTTTTTATACAATGAAAGAAAAAATGATGAAAAGAATATGTGGAAAAAATTGTTTTTTATGCATTCAAAAAATATCAACCTATTCAAAGGACTCAAATAAAAACAACAATGAGCTATTGCAGTAAATGAAAGGGAAATGAAGTAATGTCTTTGATGGCGGAAGAAGAACTAAAAGAATAAAATTTTAGGATGGAAAAGGAAAACATCTCTTGATTCAAATATTGAAATCTGCACAGATCCAGAATGGATTCAGCAGAATAAAGCGCAACATCGATTCAACAGAACAAAAAGAAGTTCGCATAAATCAACGCATATAATGGAACGTCTTATACGATATTACGCAAATAGCTATGCAGTAAAGAGTTGAAAAGAATAGCAAAGAAACCCTTTTATCATCGTTTTCTCTATATTTCCCTCTCATCTTATCCTTCTCTTTCCCAACCTCTTAAACGAACAAGAAACTCAAAAACCACTTTCGTTGGCCATCATTACTAAGCATTCTTCCGTTTTATGATTTTCTTTGAACTCTAGATCTATATGCAAGAATACTTTCAGGAAAGTCGAGTGGAAAACACCCTTTTATTGAGACCCATTAATAATTTGCTAAATTACTTTCGAAATAATTCTCCTAGGAACATGCAGCAGAACTTTCTAGAAGCTCTTAGAAAATAGGAAATTACCTCGGTCGGAGTCGTTGTATTCAAATGGCATGTACATATGGAATTAAACCAAGTGGAAGCGAATGAAATGCGATTGCATTATTTACCAATTTATAAGCTCAGTCACTTATGCTAGCTGGAAATTTTCAAAATCGAGGCACAATCGAAGCTAAGCTTGCATAGTGCAGCTAAAGGATTACTCGATTTACATATTTTAAGATGGATGCACATTCGAGAGAAGAAAACGAGAATCTAGTCCCTTTTATTCAGCAATCCTTGTATCTGAGATAGTGTTTGTATTAGAGGGGGAAAAAAGTTTTGAAAACAAACTTCAACAACTCATAGACTCTAAAAAACGAGAAACACTTAGATAAGGATTTATGGAGAGGAAAAACAAGGAACTACCAAACAAACAAGAGAACACGCTATATTAAACACCCATGTTCAATTTCTTGAGGTGTTATCCAGCGTATAGAATAGGCCTGCCGCAGGATTCATCTCCGATATGCTGGACCCTCGGATCCATTCCACGATCGCGGAAATAGGATTTTCTACTACTGGAAAATCGGTAAAGCATTCCTCAAGGAAATAAAGAAATGTTTCCTATTGTCGCCATGAATTCAGTACTCAGGAACGCTGAAATGAACAGCACAAGAACAGGCGACTGGTTGAATAGCGAGCAGAACAAATTTCTGGTATGAAAAAAAAACCCACAAAAACAGATAATAATGCACCTATCTTTTCCAATATTTTAAACGGCATATGCAAATTCAAATCAAATCAGCTTTTCATTATTCATATAAAAGTTAATTAATTTTGATTATATCTGGTCATTAGTATTACTTACGTGCAGACTATATATATATATATATATATATATATATATATATATATATATAATGGGAACGTAAGAACAGCGCAATGTACGCTGTGGTGTGCAGCATTGTGCAATGTGTCCTTGCAAGTGTAATGCATTAGTGGTAGTCGTGTTGCATCGATATGTACTAGTTGCCATGATGTGGAAAAACATTTTTTACGGCCCCTCATTCGTCTTCTACTGCCATCCTCTCAACTACCACCATCACGATACGAATATATATGCATATTTGCAATTATATAGATGCATATATACTAATCATGTTATTATTAGTAACTTTACTAGTGAAATGATATTGAAATCAATGTGAGAATTGTGCAGCAATAAATAGCTAAGTGTATGAGAGTGCAAAATATGCTCATAAATTGAGCTATACTTTAGAACTTTGAAGGCAGGGAAACCTTCCCATTCCCTTCCCCCTCCCCTGGAAATATTCAGTAACCCATATTTGAAAAGAAAGTAGGGAAAATGCAGGGTTCCATTACGTATAGCAAATCAAAACACTATTTGGAGAGGTTTTTCACGTTGCAAGTTACTGCCTATTAGAATTTTTTACTATCATTTACAGTTTTATATACAGAAAAATGCAGAAATGAAATGTGCATAAATGGTTTCAACTGATTTCTTGCATGACATTCATTTTGAAATAGAAAAAAAAATCTTAATAAAAAACATCGAACACATCAAAAATTTCCCTATAAACAATTAAGAAATAGCGATGAAATAAATTAAATCATATAAGACAGCCCATAAATTGGAATAGAAAACAAAAGAAATAAAAGTACTCATAAATTGAATTAAGTCATCGAAAGTCTTGAGCCATTTTCGCCAATAACTATACTGCGGAAGAGAAAAATTCAAATATTTAGCAACAAATGAGTATTACGATATCTCCAAAGAAATATTCTAAGACGATGACGAGGATATTTCAAAAAATTGTTATACAGGCCGTAAATTGCATCGACCGATGGCAACTTCGAAGAAAATGAGGCATACGATAGGTATAATATCTCGCACGTTTGCACGATAAGGTATTGAATACTTTTCAAACACCACACTTCCTATATATATTAATACACTTCATATATATAATCCCTTCAGAACACCAGCCCCGTAAAATCCCAACAGTAATTTACATTTTAACAGGTTTAACTATCTGTACAAATCTACAAAAGAATCCCTTTTCCGGCACAACCGAACGACTTCATTGGTGTAACCTGATATTTTACCAGGTTGTATATTTTATGCAAGTTTTTAAACACGATTGAATGGCCTACAACTATTTTTGCAGTCGATGAACGATGAATATGAAAGCTGACAATGAATATAGATTACATCAAGCAAACTTTATAGTGTTAACTTCAGCAATTCTTAACCTGACACTACCAGAAAGGCATACAGACGCATAGACACATGGATATCCGAGCTTACCTTACCAATGTAGACCTGTAAAGGTACACAAAAGCTAACCGCTTTTTCGCGAGATCCTCGACTAGCCACCTCACGAAGGAGACGCTCCACCTCTGCACTTTGAAGGGCACATTCTTCGTTTTTCTCGGCTATCACCGATTGCAATCGCGCGATCTGCAATACGATTTCATCTGTACCCATTGAGGTGTTCCACTTAGTACACACTCAGGTAGCAGCAGATATTTGAAATTGGAATATATTTTTGAGAAAATAAAAAAGGTAAAAATAAGAAATATCTATTGCATATATTCCAATCAACGTATGAAATGTTCCAACCATACCATCGCCGCTAAATAACAGTAGAAATGCGGCAATAAAACGCTTGAAATAAAATGCAAAATAACGCATATTTATGACACCTTAAGATGTTCCAACCAGCGTATGAAAAAAACATCGAAATCCTTTGCAAAACGGACCTCGGAAGAGCCGATCAAAACTTTCACCTCAAAAGATACATTCATCCGAAGGCATGTTCACTAAAAGCATGCATAAGCAATACTCTCAATATTTAACATTTTTATCTTAATTTTGCTCTCTGTTCATAAAAAAAAATAAAAATTGATCTATGTAATATGCAGGAATCCATGCCTCTAGCACCTGTGTAAAATCACTTATTGACATAAGCACCTGTAGCAATGTGTACCTGCACTTACTAAAATCATGTAAGTATGCGATTTTTGCATACGGTCAAGGATAAGAAATGAAAAGCAGTATAATCCAACATCAGAAATCGAACAAGTTCACACCTATGCTTATGAAACTTTTGAGCTACGAACGCCAGCTGTCAATAAACACAATGGCATTTAGCCCCATCTAGGACTCACAGCACCTGTTGTTAATTATCATATAGCGAATAGATAAACAATTCATGCCGAATTAATTTCAGTAGGTTCCTATACCTATATGGAACAATAGAAGTATTATAAATAAGAATACGAAAAGTACAACATTACATGAGTCGGTTTTCGAGCGTATTCGGATTCCGAAATCAAAAAATAAAAAATAAAAAAATAGTGATCGTCCCCTCGCAAGAAATATTTCCGTAATTAAAGGTGTAAGAACAGCGACTGCTGCAAATCGTTTTGAAGCAGCATAATTCCCATCAAACTTCTTTAGGAATTTTCAACAAAAACATAAAATTGTGTGTGTTCTATGCTCAGATCATGTTTATCAATTAACGAACTTGTTTTAAATTACATTATTGACTATTGCACTATGGAAGAGTTCGTCGATCGTCAAATTAGGAACGGCCGATTTGCAGTTCAAAGAATTTCATATGCAAAACAAAGCGACGCCATACTGCTGAACTATTAGTACAACTAAATTATTTGCAAAAAGTTTGTTAAGTTTGAGGGCAAATATCTTATCAATACATATAAAACCGATCCAGAATGAAATTTTCTCTTCTTTAGCAGAAATTTTTTTTTTCTCAGAACTATACCATTGTGAAAAAAAATTGTTTGGATGTATACGATTCGAGATATGCATAAACAAAAGGATTCCAGAAGAAGCCTCCCTCTATCATAAAAAAACTTTAAAAATAAAGAATGCAGTTGAAGCCCGCATTATCGTCGAAGTGAAAGGATTCGGTTGAGGTTCAATTTTCAATGACTGGAAAAATGTAGAAATTCAAAGAAAGAAAGTTTTCAGGAATTCAGAAGTGATTAACAAAACAAGTATATTTCATCAAAAAATATACCACTCAAACTTAACCCTTATTTACTCAACTTTATTTAACCATTCCAGGGACATTTGCGCCGCGGAAAAAATATGCTGCTTATGACATGAAGTCTCAATGCTCTTCATTTCCACTATGGCGAACATTATTCTCGACAGAAACAAGAGTTTTTTTTCGATAAAAAAAAAGAAGAAAAAACAAGATGAAAAAATTTCGAAAAATTTTCAGATAAAAAACTGCCCTAACTATATCATTTCCCACCGTTTTTCCCCTCTCCTTTGTTAATAGCACAGCTAGGAAAGATAGAGGCTTACACTTAATATCTCATTATACTGTTAAATTCAATAAATTTTCAGATAGCTATATTTATTGCATCAGATGAAAAATAATTCTAAATTTAAAAAAAATTTACATCTGGTTCGTTAGGCAGACCCTCCAGTTAGGATCAAAGCTCTCATATGCAAAAATTGCTTTTCTGATGTGTTGTATGCTTTTGTGACATCAGTGGTATGGCGAATAAGAGCTAACCAAACAGTGGTGAATAGCTGTAATCTAGTAACTGCATGATATTACATTAGGAAAAAAATGACACTTTGAAATGGTCGTGCGGAATAATTTTGAATAAAGTCACGTAATTTTAAAATTACTACTTAGGGAAGGAGTTTTAAAAAATATATATAAAACGAGAAATATTCGTTATTAAAATTAAAATTAAAAGCGAACAGAAGCTGCAACGAAGAAGGTAAGGCGGGTAACTTACCCATGCACTTCCCTAGATACAGGCAAATAGATTGAATAAATATGGTCATAAAGGTAGACAAAAAAGGAGTGAATACAAATATGAGTTAATTCAACTTTTTTTGGTCATTAGTCATTATTACGAAAATATTGGCCAATAATGAGACAATAGAAATTCATCACAAATGAAATCAGAAAAGATTAGAAACATTAAAATAAAAAGACAAAAGCACAGCATAATGCATCTATTGACCTTTTAATCTCGTAGTTAATCTATATAATTCTCTCGTTATCCATACTTTTACGGAAAAGTATATTAAGTTTAAAAGTATTTTCTTCACAGATATACCACTTTAAAAATCTCTCTCATTATTCGTTACAAAGAACATCGATACTCGAAAAGTCTTCAATTGGATAAATCCCCCAAAATGAAATAGGAATCGAGCGATCCATAAAATAATAAGTAGTTCACTTTTTAATAGAAAGCATGTGTTTTAAGAAAATCGGAAAAATTACCTTTTCATTAGCAGCATCCAACTGTTTTGCACATTCGGCAATATGTAATCGTTCTTTCTCTTCGAGACTAGCTGAGATCTTCTTCAAATTCGAGGCCTATAATATGATCATTAGCGATAAATGCAACTGCATTATATACAAATAATATGATGTATTAATTAGTGTATCCACGCTTTATATCAAGGCGTGTGATAAACATGAAAACTTTATGCAAATGTGTATATTTGAATTTAATTTTTCTAATTTACACACAAATTCATACTGAATTTATACTCAAATTGACAAGACATTTTAAAAAAGTCGATGCCAAACAACATTCGTCGAATCGTTCGACGCTTTGACTATCCTCGACTGGATCACTCTACATCGAAAAAGTTACATCACATTCATGCATAGCAATGCAAAACAGTTATTCTATTAATGGTGCATATGAAGTATTTTTTTGACTCAAATAGCAAATATAATAATCTATATTCCATAAAAAACAATGTCATCCTACCTGAAAAATTCTTTTTCTCCACAAAATATATCTTGAAGAGTGGAAGTGTGATTGCTTCCCAACATTTCTCCTTATCCCTGACGATATGAAAGTGTAGTCTCGAACTTTTTAGCCAATCCCTTCAGCCTTTTTCGTTTACTGAAAATCGTTGCGCTTCTTCCTCTCCACCCACTCCCCCCCCCCCCCCCCCCCCCCCCC